>JAOWBW010000296.1:2490524-2545680 GCA_026119855.1 Campanula takesimana | reverse complement strand
GGTTTAGGAGGTGTCATTTACCTCTTGTGTGTATAATTTAATTCAAGGTTCTAAAAAACGCTAGGCGGTCGCTAGGCGCCGAGCAGCGTCTAGGCGCCTAGGCGGGGTCTAGGACGGAACTTAGGTGGGGTCCCGAGAATTCAGAATAGTTATAATATCTTAGCGAGACTTAGGCGTTTCAGAGCGTCTAGGCGGCTATACGGACGTCTTTTAGAACATGATTTAATTAATGCCCATTATACCTGACCATAGCTTCCTTGTGAGCTCATGGATAAATAGTGGAATTTTGTTTAACAAAACAACAGCTTGATGGTTCTAAAGGCTTTGCAAAGATGAACACTGCTCTTTCTAGTAGATAATGTGGCTTTAATAAGTGGTCAAGGCTTGCAGAAGTGTTAGATTTCGCAACTCCGGGGTTTATAGGGTGGCCAAATCGTAGAAATTTAAATCAACAATCACGTCCAAAAAGTACTTGTATATCAAAAAGTTAATACATGATATAAAGTATCTTGATTTTGAGTTGGTATATCGTACCAACTTTAAAATTTGGGTTATGATATTTGACTATGGTAAATATAGGAATCAAATCAGACAAACCTAAATCAATTAACTTACTCAATAGTTAAGCATGATTAAGTAAATAAAGTGAAAGAACCTGTTCCTTATATACACTTAAACAGGTAAAATATTAGTGCACAAGAGGTCGACTGTCTTGACAGAGTAGGTCGACTGTCTTGAGGTGCAGTGTGTGTATGTAGAGTTATGCAGCGGAATAAAAGATAAATAAATGGAAGAATTTAATGAGTAAATAATATGTGATAAGTGTGTGAATAAGTGTGAGATAAGAAGACACAAACACAACGATATAACGTGGTTCAGAGCTTTTAGCAACTCTCCTACATCCACGCCTCACTGTCCTCAACAGTGAAGAAGCAATCCACTATAATACTTCGTCAAGAAATTACAATAAATTGCAAGAAAATTCCCTCAGAATTTTCTAACCTAATTAGCCTTACTAATTAAGCTTTGTACTTGTTGCAAAGTACAGAAAAGAAAAAAAAGAAAAGGGTTTCACAAATGTGAAGGTTTGGTGATCTCTAAACTGGCTCTTATGTAGCTGTGAGATCTATGTTTTTGTTATTAGCACAGATTTATAAATATTAAGAGTGCTTTGACAATTTGGATTTGCTTAGAAGCTTTTAACAAATTGTGTAATGGCTAAGACAATGTATTTTTGAGGTGGTTCTTCAGTTGTGCAGAGGTCTCTATTTATAGGTCTTCATATTATATCCGTTTGAGTTCCAACGGCCTTCAATATCTTGGAAATATATATGTCAGTCATTAAATTCTGTGAACAGTGTTTTTGACTTTTGACTTTATGTGTCAGTTTGACTGAGATGCTTTGAACAATTTGTTGAAGGTCTGCTATCTTGAAGGTTAGCTGTCTCGATATGATTATGAAGATAGTAGACCAAGACTAATGCAGGTTTTGATCATTATCAGTTTGTAATGAGTGTCTTGATGATTTCCAGTTTGCTTCTTTGTTACTCCAAGATGTGTTCTTAATTTATTTGTCAAAACACTTAGTTAAGAACTAGGGTTCTAACAATTTCCCCCTTTTTGGGAAATAATTAAGAGGCATAGCAACATCTATAAGAGAAATTAATCTATATTGAAACAAAACACAATTAGATCACAAAGAGAAGTAAAAGTTTAAGCTTACATCCCAAAAAAAAATTGTTCAAAAATAATAGAGCAAGTATTGAGATAAAAAGACTTAGTGAAATAGAGCTTCAATACTGTCATCACTTTGGTACTCAGGTTCAGGTTGTGCCTCTCCAAGGTCTACTGCAGTCAGATGTCTTTCTCTTTCAAGATTTAGTAGTTGAAGTTGCTTTTTGTTGAACCTGAAGTAGTACAGCTTGTTGTTCCAAGTGAGATTCATTCTTTCATCATACTGGAATGCCATGGTTGATCAGTTGACTCTTTTTCAGCAAGGGTTCCTTCTTTCCCAGTTTTCTTGAAACTGAAGGAGCAGGACCAAGTAGAAGATGTCTTGTTGTAGCTTGATCTCTTGATGGTGGTTGATCTTGGGTAAAGATTTCTTGAGCCTGAGTGACATCTCTGAAGTTTCTTGGATGGGTTGAAGCTTCAGTCTGGTCAACTGTCTTCCAGCAAGTGTTTCTTGGACAAGCTTGATCAAGTCAATTCTGAGTCCTTTCATTTGAGCTCTCACATAGTTCCCAACTGCATTGATGTCTTCATGAGTGGCAGCAGGAAATGAGGATGGGTATGCAGGCACAATTGGATCAGGAATTAGAGGGCAGGAATATTGATGAAAGGGGTCTTGAAGAGATGGTTCATTTGGGAAAATTGAAGGACTAGGAAGGATTCCTCCAAATAATATCTTGAGAGCATAAAAACCAAACATCTTTTCACAGACCAGTTTCCAATATATGACTTTGATGAGGTCAATGCATTTGGTCAGAACTACTCCAGATTGCATATGCAGGCCTTCATTGAGCTTGGGAGATAACCATTGGGAGAAGAACTTTTCCCATTGAGCCATTTTACCTCCAGTTAGGCTTGAGGGGACAAGAGGAGTCTCATGGATGTAGAAGTGGTTCATGGCTAGTCTGAAGGTCTTCCACTCATTGTGCACAAAAAATATTCTTCCAGCAAGCTCTCTAGCAGTCATTTTCAGCTGGGCTTTTGAGTAGGTCAAGTACTTACTGGAGATAGCAGAGCTGAAGATTTCTTGGGGAAACTCAAGATGGTCAAATGAAAGACCAAGAGGAAGATGGATGAGATAGATAGATCCACTGGATGAGAAATGAACCAGGGAGGGGGTACATAGTATAGGTGAAGCAAGTTGGTTGAGAAGAATGGATCTGTTGAGGAGTTGTATGGACCAGGAGAAATGATATCAAAGGATGAGTTGGAGTGAATGTGGGGGTCATCTATTCTGGAAGGAGGAATGGAGGAGGAAGATTGACCAGTAGGAGGGGTTTTGTCTAGCCCAAGACTTTTTCAGGTGACCTCAAAACCAACTTTTCTTCCAGTTCATGAAATTTGGAATCTTTTCCATATCAGATAAGGCAGAGTAGGCTTCTTTGTCAAAAGGGTTGTCTTCAACAAGGATGGCTTTTCCCTTTCCAGATGAGATAGGTAGGGAGGAAGAGGGATGAATAGGCTCTCAATGGTTAATTGGGTTGAAGGAATTGTTTTTGGGGCACTGGGAAGAGATTGGGCAAGGTCAGTTATCATGGCCACAGTTCTACCCAGGTCAACTGTCTGACCCTGTGTATCTTCAAAATTATCATTCCCCCTTTCTTGTTCAACTGAAGGCACAAAACTATCAAGAATTATATTCCCCCTTTCTGTTTCAACAGCTACTTCCTCAAATTGAGATAACAGACCAGGAGTGGGCATGAATGAGGAAGATAGAGGACCTGAAGATATAGGAGAGAGAAGAGGGGGTGAGGAAGCCTTTTTGCTTTGAGATTGAGTGAGGGTTTTGAGGGCTTCTGCAGCTTCTTGAGCTCCTGAACTTAAGGTTTCAGAAGAAGAGCTATGAGGTGCAGGGTCAAAATCAAAGGGTTCAGGGGAGAGATAGAGGGAGAAGGAGGTGGTGATTCTTCTTCAGGGATAATCAATTTTCTTCTCTTGCTAAGGGGTATGACTGAGACTTTGGGAACTTCATCTATATTAATGGGTTCATTTTCTTTTTGAAGTCTCTTGGATTTTCTGGAGGGTTGGGATTTGGATATTTCTGGTATTGGAGTTTGTTTAGGTTTGGCTTTTGTTCTTTTGTAAACAACAGAGATTTTAGGGGAGGGAGAAGGGGTTTGAGTGGTGCTGGGACCAGGAGTAGAGGGTGGAGGTGCTTCAATAAGCAAAGGTGGAATGATTTTGGCTAGAGGTTCATGCACAGTGGAGTCATCATCCAGGTCTACTATCTTGGGTCCTTTGTCTTTCCTACCTTTTCCCTTAATGTTATGAATCATTTCAGCTAGGGTCTCTCTTTCAATATCACTTCCAGAGATTGATGAGGTATGGGTAGGTGAGTTTTCATCTCCAATGGGTTCTTGTACCTTACCTTGTTGTTTGTAAGAAAAGGTATGAACACTAAAAACCTTGTATCTGTGATGGTCTACTTGGCTATCATAGGGGGCTGGGACTCTAACTCTCATTGTTCTCCCAATGTGAAGCAAAATACCCACTCATGAATCTATAAAGCCCAGGATTTGTGGAGGATTTGGATTTGATTTTGAGGGGATGATGACCAGATCTAAGCCTAAAGTTAGACAACAGCACAAAACTCCAGTTTGTGGTTTGAACTTTGTGTAACAGACATAATAATTGCTTCCACTCATAGGGCTCATGACATGATGAGAGGAGGTCTTTCCACACAAACCTTTCATAATTACATCAGCTAAGATGGAGAATTTGGCAGAAAGGAGCTTTTTATAGACAGGTTTGTCACTTTGGTAATTAGGCCATCCTTCTATAGTAGCAGTTTGGGAAGAGTAGTTGATGTTGGAATTCCAAATATTTGTAATCATGTGGGGTTCATTTAAGGTGCCATAAGTAGCAGCAACATCACTAGGAGATATGGTGTAGGAGGTACCTTGGAGGGTAAATTGGATATTGTGTTGCTGAGTCCATACTCCATTGTCGTAGATGTGAGAACAGAGTAGAGGGAGAATTGGATGCTTGGCTTCCATGAATGTCTTAAGCTTTGCATTTGAAGAGAAGTTCTCCGATCCATCCACCAGCTGGATTAATATAAAACGACTTTTTGATGCGATAGCCATGAGCGGATGAAGACATTTTTCTAGGGTTTGAGTGAAAGAAGCAGAGGATGTAACGGTCCGTTTTTTGAATGAGGAGGAAAGGTTTTATAAAGATGATAGGTTACTGGAAACGGTGGATTTTAAGAGTTTAGGGGACAACGGTAGAAAGGTGAAAAGACATGCCCTTTAATGGAAAAACATAAGTGATGTGGACAAGCAGGTGACTCATCACAGTCGTAACTGTTAAAACAGTAACTATCTTCTTTTTATGTTTACGCAGAGGACATAGCGTAAACGGAGCAAACATTCTTTATACCCTCAATAAATATTGACATGGTTAAGTCCAATATTCTTCTATTAATCCAGTAATTTCAGTCAACTTGATTTTAGCATATCAAATCAGCCTTACTGGAATACATCTTTTGAGGTCTACTGTCATCATTGTATCTATAACATTCATTCTCGAGGTGAATTAAATGATGTGAAATCTTTCTATATAAGAAGCATTTGTTGGTGAATAATACATCACAACAGCAAATATTCAGATTTATAGAGAGGTCAAAGTAAGATAGTAGAATTTCTTCTTTCAAAATTCCAAAAAAAAATGGGTAGACTAACAAACATTTTTAGCCCAAGCAAGATATCTGATCTTGTAAAGAAGTTGAAATTTAAGGAGAAGGAAGAAAAGGTGGAGGATAACAAGTTTTTGAAGGAGTATAGGGAGTATCAGGCACAAGAAGCCTTGATAAGTGAGCAAGAGGTGGATCAATTGCTTCCAAATGATCCACTTAAAAAGGTGGAATTGATGGAGAGATCTATTAAGAAAGAAATGTGGCTCCATGCTAGAGAAGAGTTTGTTAAGGAAGAAAGAAAGAAGCTGAAGAGAGGGGAGGAGGTAGAAAAGAGGTGTGACATTGGCAAGGGCAAAGCCAAAATATTAGAAATTGAAGAAGACATAGGACCTAAAAGATCTTTGCTTGATCTTTTGCAGGAGGAGAGGAAGGTTGATTTAGTGATAGGTAAGAAAGGAGAGAGGGGGGAAGGCCAAGGAGACAATTATGATGGAAGTTCTTATACTAAGACCAGCTCATTTTCCCTTTTATCAAGTAAGTATTTTGCTTGCTGTAGTCCACTCAGATTTGGGAATAAGGAGGAGGGAAGCTTTAGATCAAATGAGGCATATGTGTTTAGTGAGAGTCATAATTCCTCTGGTACTTTCAGCTTCTCATCACCTTTAGATACTTTCCCTAAGCCACAGGAAGCCAGGAATTGGTGGCCTAGATCTGTATGGCCTTCATCAAATCAGTCTGTCAGAGGAGTTGAGTCGTGGAGATGGGATAGTAGACTCATTCTGGAGAGATCTGATGAGTCAGGTCAGCCATTTGTTGGGACATCATATGGAGGGATGAAGGAGGAGGAAGATACGTCAGCAGAGTGCTCTTTTGTTGAAGGACCATGGAAGTCAGAGGAGTAATTTCTGAGAACTGAAGATAGTTGACCTAGTGGAGAGGTCGGCTGTCTTGAGTAAAGATGGAGCAGATGACATGTTTTTGGCTCCTTTTGGTTTATAGGAGTAGGGAAGCCTTTTATGGCGCCTTTTTGTTGTATTTTACTCCTTTTAGTTATGTACTCCACTAAGTTTTAATGATATATCCCTTTTATTTGCTTGGCATGTTCAGCATTCCCATGTTTGCCCTTAAGTAGCTGAATCTTTGTTCATCAAGTGCCTTTGTGAGAATGTCAGCTAGTTGATTCTCAGTGCACACATGAGAAAGACATATATCACCCTTTTCAACATGATCTCTTATGAAATGGTGTCTAACTTCAATGTGCTTTGTTTTAGAATGCTGGACTGGATTCTCAGTCATTGCTATAGCACTAGTATTGTCACAGAAGATAGGAATATGATCTTGAGAAATTCCAAAGTCTTTGAGTTGATTTCTGAGATAAAGGACTTGTGAACAACATAGGCCAGCAGCAACATATTCTGCTTCTGCAGTTGATGTAGCAACTGATGTTTGTTTTTTGCTGCACCAACTTATAATTCTTGAGCCAAGGAACTGACAACTACCACTGGTGGATTTCCTATCCAAGTTGCATCCAGCATAGTCTGAATCAGTGTATCCAATAAGAGATAAAGGAGATTCCTTAGGATACCAAATTCCAAAATCAGGAGTCCCTTTAAGGTATCTTAAAATCCTTTTTACTGCAGCTAAATGAGATTCCTTAGGATCTGCTTGAAATCTTGCACATAAGCAAACACTGAACATAATGTCAGGTCTAGAGGCAATGACATAGAGAAGAGATCCAATGAAGCTTCTATACAAAGTTTGATTCACACTTTGACCTTCAGGATCTGCATGTAATTTTGCAGTTGTTGATAGAGGAGTTTTGGCTGTAGAGACATTTTGCATATCAAATTTCTTCAGCATATCTCTAGTATATTTCCCTTGATTTATAAAGATTCCATTGGGCAATTGCTTGACTTGCAGACCCAAAAAGAAAGTGAGCTCTCCTATCATGCTCATTTCAAATTTTTCTTGCATTATTGATCCAAATTCCTTGCAGAGATCATCATTAGTTGAGCCAAATATAATATCATCCACATAAATTTGAATGAGTAGAATATCTTGGTTGGTCTTTTTGATGAACGAGGTTTTATCAATTTTCCCTTTTAAAAAAACCTTTTTCAAGTAGGAAATTAGATAATGTTTCATACCAAGCTCTAGGGGCTTGTTTGAGTCCATACAGAGCTTTATCCAGTTTGTAGACATGATCTGGGAATTTTGGGGATTCAAATCCAGGAGGTTGTGCTACAAAGACCTTTTCATGAAGAACACCATTTAGAAATGCACTTTTAACATCCATTTGATATACAGTCATATTCTTGGATGATGAATAGGCAAGAAACAACCTAATTGCTTCTAGTCTAGCAACTGGAGCATAGATTTTATCATAGACAATACCTTCTTCTTGTCTATAGCCTTGAGCTACCAATCTTGCTTTGTTCCTGATGACTGTACCAACTTCATTCATCTTGTTTCTGAACACCCATCTAGTTCCAATAATGGTTTGATTTTTAGGTTTAGGAACAAGTTTCCAAACTTTGTTTCTTTCAAACTGTTCAAGCTCTTCCTCCATTGCTTCTATCCAATCTGCATCAAGCAAAGCTTCATTATCTTCTTTGGCTCCATCTGGGATATAAAGGCACTGTATAAGGCTTCATCTTCAAGATTTGACCTTGTTTGAACTCCACTGGCAATGTCACCAATTACTAATGACTCAGGGTGATTATTGTTGAAGTTTCTAGAAATAGGGAGATCAATGTATATGCTGGAAATAGGAATTGATCTAGTCAGATTAGGAATAGAAGGTTCTTGAGTAGATGAGCTAGGCTTACAGTTTATCCCAGTCAAGTTAGTTGGGATAGGACAGGTATCAGTAGTAGGTCTATTGTCATTGGTAGGTCCACTATCATTAGTAGGACTACTATCAGGAGTGAAAACAGGATTATTTAGGGTAGTTCTATCTTTTGCAACTGATGGTGAGGGTTGAATGTCATTGATTTTGAGGTTGCTGAAGGGAGGAAAGGGTTCAGGGGATAATTTGGGTAGATTGTAAGGAAGATAATCGAGTTGGTCATTTTTGAATTTTGTGAGAGAATGGGTGAAGGTTCAGGCATGGAATCAACATTTCCAAGAGTTTCATCAAACTCATTAATCTTTTCATCCCAGGCACTGGGAGATTCATCAAAATCCACATGGATGGATTCTTCAACAACCATTCTTCTTTTATTGTACACTCTGTATGCTTTGCTGGTAGCAGAGTAGCCAAGGAATATCCCTTCATCACTTTTGGACTCAAATTTGTCCAAATTATTCTTCCCATTATTGTGAATGAAGCACTTACTTCCAAAGGCATGAAAGTAGGAGATAGTTGGAGTCCTTTCATTCCACAATTCATAGGGAGTCTTCAGGTGGAATTTATTAATCAAGGTCTTGCTTTGAACATAGACTGCAGTTGTAACAGCTTCTCCCCAAAAATACTTAGGGAGGTTGTTTTCAGATAATATGGTCCTTGCAGCTTCACATATAGTTCTGTTCTTTCTTTCAGCCACTCCATTTTGTTGAGGGGTTCTAGGGGCTGAGAAGTTATGACTAATTCCTTGTTGATTGCAGAACTCTTCAACTCCAGTATTATCAAATTCAGTACCATGATCTGACCTTATTCTGACTACTTTGATGCTTTTTAGGTTTTCCACTTGATTTATCAATTTGACAAGATGGCCAAGTGTTTCTGATTTGGATTCTAAGAGAATGATCCAAGAAAATCTTGTAAAGTCATCAACTATTACTAGAGAATATCTTTTTCCTCCAAGACTTCTAGTTCTGATTGGTCCAAATAAGTCCATATGAAGGAGTTCAAAAGGCCTTTTTGTATCCAATCTGTTTTTAGCTTTAAATGAGGTCCTTTGTTGTTTTCCACACTGACAAGCATTGCACAGTTTGTCCTTTTTGAAGGAAATTTTTGGAAGTCCTTTGACAAGTTTAGATGCAGCAAGTTTGGCTATGCTTTTGAGATTCAAGTGGGCTAATCTCTTATGCCAGAGCCATGCCAAATCAGACTGATTAAAAGACAGTAGACACATAGCATTAGAGGATTTAGTCACTTCAAGAGATATGCAGTACACATTTCCTTTTCTGAGGCCAGTTAAAATGATTTCATCATTGGAATTCTTTACTTGACACAGGTTATGAGAACACACAACATGAAATCCTTTGTCACAGATCTGACTGATGCTAATCAAGTTGTGCTTGAGGCCTTCCACATAAGACACATTTGATAAGATAATGTTCTTTGTGATTAAATCTCCATATCCTTTTACTCTGGCTTGAGAGTTATCTCCAAAAACAATATTTGGACCATCTTTTGAAATGAAGTTCTGCAGCCAATGTTTGTTAAAGGTCATGTGCCTATTGCATCCATTGTCTAGGTACCAGACTCCCTTGTTAAAGTCCTACAAAACAATTAAATAAAAATAAACATGGTCCCCTTTGAATTATGGGTCCAGGAGGTTAGACAGCCTTAGGGACCCAAACTTTTACAATTTTCTTAGGAGTGCTGTTGTTCTTTGGGACAAAGGATTTTTGGTTGAATGAATTTAGGTATGATAGGATTTGGTACATATAGGGTGTCATTCTGAATTGTTGATGATGGTAGTTATGATGTGGGTAAGAATTGTATGATTTGGGTGAGGTATAAGTGTTAGGGGTCCTTGAAAAGCTATAGTTTTGACCTTTTCTTCCTCTGTTTCTGTTTTGATAGGTCTTCTGTCTTCTTGGATATCCTTGATAGGTCTGCTGTCTTCTGGATTGTCCTTGATAGGTCTGCTGTCTGTAGTTGTATTGACCAGTTTGATTGTTCTTCCACGTCTGAGATTGCCTTTTAGGGTTAGGATCATCATTTTTGTTGTTGGAATTGGTCTTTTGAATGTTACTACTGGAAGCTTGGTCATGATAGCTGACCTCTTTCATTTTTCCTTTAGCCTCGTACACATCCTGTTTGTTTGGACATGATAGATGGGTTTCCTTATTGTTTTGTCTCCATTTTGACCAGTAACATTTTTTCAAATTTCCTTTCCCCTTCAGGTAATTTGTACTCAATCAAGGTTGGGTTATTTGCACCTAGTCCAGTTTTGTCAAAGGGATGCCTTTGAGAGTAGAGGAAATGAGACATAGCTGAACTTGATTTATTCCAAGATTCAATTTTTGCTTTGAATGCTTGGTTTTCATCATTCAGTGTCTCTATTCTAAGGTTGAGCTCCTTTAGTTGACTGCTGATTTGGAGGTGTTTATTTCTGGCATTGAATACATCAGCATGAAGGTCTACTATCTCATCATCTTGCTGTTTATTCTGGTTTTGGAGGGTGAGATTTTGGGTTTCAAGAAGGATATTTTTGTTTTTGAGGCTTTCTAGATCCTTAGAAAATTGCAAATTTTCAGTTATTAAAACCCTAAGGCTTGATTCTTCTTTCTTTCTCTGAATAAATAAGGTGCAAGCTGAATTTTTAAGACCTTCAAGATCAAGAGAATTAAAGTCACTTACCTCTCTCAGTTCTTCTGCAGCTGCAAGGGCTTCAAGTTCTTCTTCACTTTCTGAGTCTTCACCTTCATTTGCCAGTAGACATATCATGGCATCCATGTCATTATCTGAGTCTGAGGATTCACTTTCATCATCACTGAATTTTGACAGGTCTGCTATCATGACATGTTCCTTCTTTTTACCTTGTTTGGCTTTGGCACAGCTGAAGCAATTGCATCTAGAACTGTGTATAATATCTTTAGAATAAGACAACTTCTTCTGGGTTGAGGAGTTTCTTGATTTCCTTGGTTCAGGGCACTCTTGAGAATAGTGACCTAATTTTTTACAGTTATAGCAAGTGACGTCCTTTTTCTCAGTTTGGACTTGGTTAGAAGTGGATGCTGTGTTTCTTTTGTCAAACATTCTTTTCTGGTGTCTCATAGAATTTTTAACAGCTATGGTAATTAGGCTAGGGATGTCTTCTTGAGTCAATGGTTTGACTTCGGTTTTTTGAGACAGATTGACTTTCTGAATAGCATTGCAGATTAGGGAGTCAATGTCCTGTTGTGAGTAAGCTTTAGGAGCTTCTTGTGCAGAAAGGGCCATGGTGTGAGCATTGCCTAAGGATGAGGCAATGGTGGGTAATTTGACAGTTCCTTCAAGTTCATATGCTTCCAATTTGCCAAAATATTGTTCAACAGTCATGGTAGGCCATTCAATACCTTCTCTTATTGGTAAGGCTACTTTTTCATATTCTTGGGGAAGGTTGGAAAAGATCTTTAGACATAAATCTTATTGATCCAGTTTCTTGCCATGATCTGATACTAGTCTAAGTAGATCTTCAAATCTATCTTTAGCTGCACTCACTCTTTCACCAGCAGCAAACTTGAAGTTGTCAAGTTGCCTTAATAGGTTATATAGGTTTTGTGCTCTTACACTTGTGTGCTTGGTAAACTTGGTTTTGATTAAATCCCAGGCTTCTTTAGCAGTTTCAACTTTCCCAATTTCTTGGGCCAAAGAGTCATTAACACTTTTTTGTAAGATGTTTTTAACTTTTTGATTAGTTGTTACCAAGTGTTTTTCAGTTTCAGTCCATAAGTTTGGTGTCTTGTATTTGTCCTCTCCTCCATTTGTGTCAGGTTGAGTTGGAATCTTGACTTCTTCATGAAGCACAAACCAGTTCCAAACACTGTTTGAATCAAGGTAAGTTTTGATTTTGGAGGAGAAAATTTCAAATGATCCATAGTCATCAACATGTGGAATGTCTTTCTCATTATTTCTTCTTGGTTGAGGCATGATGTTGGTGCTTCTGGATCCTTCACAAGATGTTAAGCTTGAAGACACTTAAGTCTTTTAGAAACCAGCTCTGGTGCCAATTGAAAGAACCTGTTCCTTAATATACACTTAAACAGGTAAAATATTAGTGCACAAGAGGTCGACTGTCTTGACAGAGTAGGTCGACTGTCTTGAGGTGCAGTGTGTGTATGTAGAGTTATGCAGCGGAATAAAAGATAAATAAATGGAAGAATTTAATGAGTAAATAATATGTGATAAGTGTGTATAAGTGTGAGATAAGAAGACACAAACACAACGATATAACGTGGTTCAGAGCTTTTAGCAACTCTCCTACATCCACGCCTCACTGTCCTCAACAGTGAAGAAGCAATCCACTATAATACTTCGTCAAGAAATTACAATAAATTGCAAGAAAATTCCCTCAGAATTTTCTAACCTAATTAGCCTTACTAATTAAGCTTTGTACTTGTTGCAAAGTACAGAAAAAGAAAAAAAGAAAAGGGTTTCACAAATGTGAAGGTTTGGTGATCTCTAAACTGGCTCTTATGTAGCTGTGTGAGATCTATGTTTTTGTTATTAGCACAGATTTATAAATATTAAGAGTGCTTTGACAATTTGGATTTGCTTAGAAGCTTTTAACAAATTGTGTAATGGCTAAGACAATGTATTTTTGAGGTGGTTCTTCAGTTGTGCAGAGGTCTCTATTTATAGGTCTTCATATTATATCCGTTTGAGTTCCAACGGCCTTCAATATCTTGGAAATATATATGTCAGTCATTAAATTCTGTGAACAGTGTTTTTGACTTTTGACTTTATGTGTCAGTTTGACTGAGATGCTTTGAACAATTTGTTGAAGGTCTGCTATCTTGAAGGTTAGCTGTCTCGATATGATTATGAAGATAGTAGACCAAGACTGATGCAGGTTTTTGATCATTATCAGTTTGTAATGAGTGTCTTGATGATTTCCAGTTTGCTTCTTTGTTACTCCAAGATGTGTTCTTAATTTATTTGTCAAAACACTTAGTTAAGAACTAGGGTTCTAACATAAAGCAATAAGACCATCATCCAGCACAACAACTTGTCAAATATTTTCCTACTCAGTCCTCAACAAGAACAAGAAAGAGAAGCCTGTCACTGTTTTCTTAACAAGTTTTCAAAGAGATTACTATTACAGCATAGAGTAATCGCAGCTTGCTTTCTCACCGCGTGGCCCCTGACAAGAGCTTGAAGCCTTACCAATCCTTTCAGTGCTCGTAGAGCTCACCTAGCCTGAGAATCATCACTAACGGATTTAAAAGCACTGCACCGACCAAAAATTTATAAACAAATATGTGCATAAAAGAATCGACTACATCAGGCCATAAATTATCGCTAAGTATAGATATAGCATTTAACTTGTGGATCAGAGTTATGAAATATGGGATATGGGTTCCTACATCTGAGCAGAGGCATAGCTAGGAAGGGTGTAAAGGGGGCAATTGCCCCCATTGGTTTGAACAAATTTTTTTTACTAGTGCAAAATTTTCGAAATTATGGAGGTTTAGTGTAATTTTTTTTTAACTTGCCCCCCTTGATTCAAAGGAAAAAATACACTAGGATTCATTTTGCCCCCATTGATTAAATTTTTTGGCTCCGCCACTGCATCTGAGGTCAGTAGAAGCGCTGCCATTGGGTTGAGCTCATAGTCTCTCTTGCTGAGAAGGTGAACCAATTGCCATGTTTACCATCTGAAAGAAATTAAGCGGCTAGGACTGTTTTCTGGGAACCGACCAACTGTGTGACCAACTGTGTATTCAAACGTGCTAACAGTTGTTCAGACAGTTGTCTTGTCAGTTGGCGACGACCAGAAACTCAGAAACACAGAAACAAACGCAGCGGAAATTAAAACTGATTAAACACTTCAGCAAGAAATACCTTGCTGGAAAACTTTCATTACTAAAACTCTTTCAGAGTACAAAAGGATGAAAGAAACAAAAAACAATTAGAAGATCAAAACCTATTCTATCTTGAATAGACTAAACATAAAAATACTTGAGTTCTTGATGAACAAGAACCTCAAGAAAAAACAAAAGACTCTCTTAAAATACTCTGTAAATTCGTCTAAGTCAATAAAGGAGTCGGCTTGTATTTATACAAGGCTTGGCCGCTCCTTACACTCCAAGAAATCCTTCTTTCCATATGAGAGTCTTCCTAAAATAAAACACCTAAAATACAAAATACTAACCAAAGATAAACATTAGTAGGTTAGTCAAGTAAATCAAAATAATAATAATTATCCTAAAATAAACTATTCCTAAATAATTACAACTAATTCCTAAAATAAATAAACTCTAAATATATACATTAATTAAATCAGAATCACAAAGATACACAATATTAAACTAAGAGTATTTCATACTCTTTCAATCTCCCCCTATCTTTGTGGTTCTGATCAAAACAACCAAAAAACAAAACTCTCCCCCTGAATTTGTACATTGGATTCTACTCCCCCTAGAACACGTCTTTCTCCCCCTAAATATGAAGACCACATTTGTACATTGGATTCTACTCCCCCTAGAACACGTCTTTCTCCCCTTTTTGAGAAGAACCATCAAACTCAAAGAAAAAAAATAAGAATATCTTCCACTCCCCCTAAATTTGAATCTCCCCAACAAAAATACATCTAAGAGCATCATCAATCTCAACTCACATCGCAGCAAACCTTTATAGACCAGCGAGTTCTGCAGACTTACCAGATGACTTACCAGTTGACTGTACAATTGACTGTACAGTTGACTGTCCAGTTGTCTGCACAGTTGCACGAACAAGTTGCTTAGCACCAGCTGGATGCTTAACAACAAAAATACCAGAGCTTGATCAGAGCAGTGGCAAACAATCATTTTGTGTCACACATAATCACTTAGAGTTTCTCCAGAATTCTCGGATTTATCTGCAAAAATGTTAGAAAGAGAGCATTTGCAGAATAGGAACAAGATGAGATGAGAGAAATGAAGCTAGAAAGCATGAGGAAGAAGATATACTAAATCATAATTCACAACCAGATTCGACAAGGAGGAAATATCAAGAAATGACAAAGATTCTTCCTAAGAACTCAGGAATGGCCAAGGAGTAGGGAGAACCGAGAAACATTGAAGTACCCATTTGAATTCCAAAACAACCAAGGATTTTGATTTTAAAATTCAAACTTTTTCCATGTTTTGTGATAAATTATCCGTCCCAGAATTAGTACTTGCCAAATTCAAATGAATCCTTTTATCCACAATTTTCACCAACTGTACAATGAAACTTGAACATCACGCCATTAGATTATTGTTAAACACATGAAAGCATTAAATCTTTAACAAGAAGAACCACAATTCAATTTGCTGATGTAAATACCAAGGGAGAAAAAAAACTTAGAAAAATTATGCCTAAACACACAAGTGAAGATTGTCTCAATTTTGGTGTGACATAGAATGGTCAACTCCATTTATGACTCGGTCTCAACTCACAAGAATTCAATGAGATTACACCTTCAATCATGTAGCTTTTAGAACACCCCCTTTTTAAAGGCATATCTCCAATGAATCTGTTACGGGAAGAGCTATTCACTCTCACAATACAGTGTTACCCTTGATCTCAAGTTATGTATGAAAACACTTCAGCTTTTTGCCTAAATGAGTAGTAACTGCAAAGATTGGAGGCAGCTTGTTCTTCCCGCAAGCTTAGATTTGATGCCCACTCTATGATAAACAATACGAAGGAATTAACAAGATAATTTTATTATCAATTCAAGAAGGGTCTCACATTCAAGGGTCAAAACTCGGAGTCAAGGAACTAAAGGAGACCAAGTGATCACATGAGACATTCGTGCAAATAGAATGTATGCAGAACTTTTTTTTTTTTTTTTTTTTTAATTAGAGGTTACTGTAATATACAATTATACAGTTATGCAGTCAGTTGTCTGCACACTTGTGCAGTCAACTGGTATCACACAGTCCGAGAGAAAATCTCTCGAAATCCAAAGCCTTGGTAAAGATATCAGCAAGTTGATCCGTTGTGCTTACATGTTCAAGAGTAATGATTTTTTGTTCAACGAGATCTCTAATAAAATGATGCCCAATATCTATGTGCTTTGTTAGGAGATGTTGTACCAGATTCTTGGCAATATTCTGGGAGCTTAAGCTATCACAAAATGCAGTAAAGGTTTTACTTTTAAGATCATAATCCTTTATTATCTGGTTCATCTTCAACAATTGAGTACAACAAGTAACATCTCCCATACATTCAGCATTAGATGGCCTATGAACCAAGAACCTAACATCTTTGCTTTCAAATTTTACCACTTCCTCTTACATGTCATTGATCCAATTATTACCATTTAAGATTTCTGACACACTATCATGCTTAAACTTAGCAACAAAACAACAAGAGCTTACCTGATGGTACGCGGATTGCATGCATACAAAACCGGCTAATTCCCGGTAATTTATTCGTTTCTCTCTTGTTTTTATTCCTCCATCCACTCCCCCGATGACCTGGGAAGTTAGATGATCTCCCTGTATGCTTGAAGCAGCATTATTGCCTCTGATTTCCTGATCTTCAAAAATTTCAGAATCTGAACTGGAATCTGCTTCTGTCTGACTATCTGTCGTGGCAGTTGACTGTTCATCAGAACTGTCAGTTGTCCTCACAGTTGGTGTATCTGCAGATTCTGTTGTGGACTTTGGATCAGATTCATCATTAATCTTTTCATGCTCCCAAGTGCACCCTGTAATGCAATTCTCAACACAATTGAAACTAAGAATTGGGTTAAAACGTGAATGATTTTCAACCAACTTGTAACAATGATCAGAGGATCTTACACCTTTCAAAACACATCTGTTTGAATCATCGAAGACCTCACAAATCTTCTTATCAAACTTGACATGTAGATCATCATCACACAATTGGCTTATGCTAATTTGGTTTGTCTTTTACCCTTCAACATGCAAGACATTATGCAAGTTAGGCAAACCATTAACATTCAGCGTACCTTTCCCAATTACCTCACCTTGAGCACCTCCACCAAAAACGACTTTTCCGCCTTTAAAGGCTTCATAGTCTTTGAAATGCTCAAGAGAGCCAGTCATGTGGCGGGAGCAGCCACTATCAAAGTACCATCCTTCTTCCACACTACTCTTGAAGGAGGTAAGAGCCAATTTGCATTGCTGAGTGTCTTTCTTTACCCAGGCCTTTCTTACCTGCTGCTGTTGACTGGGCAACTGACTGTTAGATTGTTCCCACAGTTGTCTTGTCAAGTGGCCGCTGTTCTTCTCCAAGCCAAGTTCCTGTTTCAACTTGTAGCAAAATGGACATATATGTCCAGGGGCAAAACAATGGTGACACACGTATCTCCTTTTTCTATTTCTTTTGTTTTTGTGAGGAGACACGTGATTAGCATTAAATCTCTCATTGTTTTTCGAAGTGCCCTCACCTTCCTTAACAAACATTGGATCTCCATAGCCTATTCCTGATTTTCCTATATTCAGGACTTCTTCTAGTTTAGCCTTGCCATTGTTAAGTTTAGTGAGTGTGATAGTTTCTTTTTCAAGATCGCTTTTATACTTTTCACACTCATTGTCCTTTTTGGTAAGCATGACTTCTAACCTAGCTATGGAGTCCTTTTGAGTATCACTTTCACTCGACAACCTCTCATTCTCAGCCTTTAATTTCAGATTGTCAGAGGTGAGTTTTTCATTTACCTTCTTGAATGCCTTGAGTTGTTCCATTCGCTTGGACCAATCTGCATGAAGCTCAACATATGTATTGTACAGATCTTCATAGGTTGCACTATCTTCATCCTCCTGATTGGATTCTTCAGATTCACCTGCAGAAGTAGAGTTAAAACAGGTATACACATTAGTACCATTTGAGCTGATAGTTGTGCTGACAGTTGACTGTTCATCTTTACTGTCAGATTCACTGTCAGATTCACTGTCAGAAAGGGAGGATTGTGATGATCGTAAAAATGACAAGTTTGATGTCTGATCGTCATCATCTGAATCACTTAAGGTTGCAGAAAAAACTCATCCCTCTCTTTTTAAGTGTGTTAGCACACTTATTGGCATAGTGACCAAATCCTAAACACGCTCTATATTGAACGGACTCAATAGATCTTTTGTTTTTAGACAAATGATTTTTCACACCAGGGGTTAATTCATAAATGGTTAAGAATCCAATAAGTTGGTCAAAACTTAGAATCTCGATATCATAAAATTTCTCTACCAAAGAGATTATCAGTTTGAATCTTTCTGGCAGGGATCTTAATATTTTGCGTACGAGTCTAGCATTAGAGATTGATTCCCCTAACACATATAACTCATTTGCAATATTTACCAATTTAGAAGAAAAATCTTTGATGGTTTCATTTTCTTTCATCTTAAGATTTTCAAACACAATCATTAAAACCAAAAACTTGTTTTGTTCACAGTCCATAATGGCCACTTTCAAAGATCGATCTCAATATGTCGAGACCAGGCTCTGGTGCCAATTGAAAGAAATTAAGCGGCTAGGACTGTTTTCTGGGAACCGACCAACTGTGTGACCAACTATGTATTCAAACGTGCTAACAGTTGTTCAGACAGTTGTCTTGTCAGTTGGCGACGACCAGAAACTCAGAAACACAGAAACAAACGCAGCGGAAATTAAAACTGATTAAACACTTCAACAAGAAATGCCTTGCTGGAAAACTTTCATTACTAAAACTCTTTCAGAGTACAAAAGGATGAAAGAAACAAAAAACAATTAGAAGATCAAAACCTATTCTATCTTGAATAGACTAAACATAAAAATACTTGAGTTCTTGATGAACAAGAACCTCAAGAAAAAACAAAAGACTCTCTTAAAATACTCTGTAAATTCGTCTAAGTCAATAAAGGAGTCGGCTTGTATTTATACAAGGCTTGGCCGCTCCTTACACTCCAAGAAATCCTTCTTTCCATATGAGAGTCTTCCTAAAATAAAACACCTAAAATACAAAATACTAACCAAAGATAAACATTAGTAGGTTAGTCAAGTAAATCAAAATAATAATAATTATCCTAAAATAAACTATTCCTAAATAATTACAACTAATTCCTAAAATAAATAAACTCTAAATATATACATTAATTAAATCAGAATCACAAAGATACACAATATTAAACTAAGAGTATTTCATACTCTTTCACCATCACAAAATCTCACTTGATAAAAAAAAAGACTTATCAACATCACGATGCGCACAAGTTCAAATCCAATAGATTTGTCAATTTTCAAGCAATCAGTAAGAGATGTCTTTTAAAGGACTTTATCCTCAAGTCTCAGATCCAGTTGCTGTATTTCTGAACGATTTTTCATGAGATAAAGCCAAGTAAAACAAGACTAATCATCAACAAATATCACAAAGTACTTTGACCCACCCATAGTAACATTTGGAGAGGGGCCCCATACATCAGAATGAATAAGATTAAAAGGACGGTGGACACAGAATCACTACTATAAAATGGTAAAGCGGTGTGCTTTGCAAGTTGACACGATAAACAATCTAATTGTTCACCTTTTACTGAACCTAATTTCCCAGCAAATACTAAGGTACGCAACCTACCAAGAGAAACATGACCTAAACGTGAATACCAAATATTTGAAGGAGAACTAGAAGTGGATGATGCAACAACTTGTGGAGAAGTGGAAGGTGGGCTGTGGGATAGTTGTTGTGAGTATATAAGTGGGTCACATAACTGCAAAAACAAACCAAACTATTCACAATTGATCCACTTGACCTATTTATACCCTTGATCATAAAAACGAAACAACTTAATAACAAACCTTTGCAGAGCTGACATACCAGCAGATAAAAAAACAGATTCAAAAAAAAAAGACACAAGAAGCTAACTTAACCCTGAACAACCGAAGAGCGTATCAGATCAACATCATGTTAGAGTCTCTAAGCAGAAAAAACTCAACATTGTTCCACATTTTCGTAAAATTGGTTAGGAAGTCTTACACGCCAAGTGAGACAAGATGTAACCACATTAGAAAGATATACAGGGGAAAAAATCAAATAAAGTGACAAAACATGCATGACACAAACATCTTGAGTTAACAAACAACAACAAAGCCTTAGTCCAAAAATAATTTGGGGTCGGCTAACATGAATCCTCATATGTCATCGTGAGCGAAAACATGTAAGAAAAAAGTAAGTTAAAAGAAGAAAATATGATGATAAAGATACCAACATTTTCATATTTCCCTGAAGATTGGGACTTTTCTGGTTTCTTGAATCCAACTAGTGCTTTTATTCATTTTCCAGAAACACCCATAAGTCTAACCACCTTGGTTCAACAAACTCTGAACCTGCCACAATAAAACCTTTACATATCAGAAATATGACAAATTCCTTCTATATGAACTTAGTGACAACTAATGTCTCAAAGAAAGGAGCAATTCAAATTTTTTGAAGAGTTGAATGCTTGGTAAGTATGAATAAACGAAAAAAAGGCCAGCTTCTCGTTTTCTTGTTTTCATTTTCTGGATAAGAAGCATCTCATTTTCATTATGAATGGAATAATGCCCACGTAATGAACTCCAAACAAGGACCCGTTCTCAAGCCTATTCTTCTACTTTGGATGAAAGCATGATCCATAATGTATATACACGTCATAACTAGATCCAAAAATATTAGGATTATGCATCTAAAACACCACATAAAGGAATAAAGGTGGCTCGGACTTTTATATTGCAAATGAGCTAAGCCAAGCTCCACAATGTCCCATTTGGATCGTATACAAATGATCCTAATTTTTATTAACCGTATATTTGTATATATTCAGATGTATATATAGATAGGTAGAGATAAATTGGGACATATCATGTATAGGGGGAAACCCAATCACAGTCCAAGGAAGAATTCCAACCTTCCTAAAACTCTTTAGTCTGCTTGTGTATATATGTAATCCGTTCATTATGTATTCAATAACAAGAAGGAATTCTTAAACTTAATTATGCTGTGTCTTCTAACCCTAGTTTACATGGTATCAGCCTAAATATATTGATCCAGTCTAGGCTTCCGCACATCTTCCCTCTCTTGTTCATCGGCGTTCTCTACCTTTCACCATGCCTGGTACAGATTTCTCAATGTCCTCCGATCTCTCGGGTGGTTCTTCTTCTTCGTCCTCTCCGTTTTCCCTTCCCGTGTTCTACAATCCTAATGCTATCATGGGCCAAACGTTTCTTACCCGAGAAAATTATGTTAACTGGAGCACATTATTCAAAACCCTCCTTCGTACCCACAAAATTTCTTTCATCATTGATCCGGAACAACCCCCAGCCAAACTGGCTGACGGCTCTGTCAACCCTCAGCATGAGTTATGGTCGTCTGGTACAGATCTCGTCTGTGGGTGGATCAAAGGCACCGTTACGCCGGCGGTTCAGCCTTATTTAAACTCCTGTGACACCGCTCCCAAAGCTTGGGCTGCTCTTTCCAAGCGTTTTGGGGCTAAGTCAGCTCTCCAGATTCAGAACCTCAAGGATAAGCTTCACGATTTGAAGAAAGCATCTGACATGTCCGTGTCAGATTATCTTCTTCGTGCCTCCACAATCTCCGATGCTCTTGCCGCTGCTGGTGCGCACGTGGAAGACGATGAGATTATTCAACGCATTCTGGGTGGCCTTGGCCCTGAATTTAAGGAGTTCCTCACCTCAACTGCAGCCCTTCATTCTCGCCAGTCGATTACCCTTGATGATTTGACCGAACTTCTGCTTAAAGAAGAAATGTTACAACAAAAATTTTCAGTTCCAGTGCAGCAGGCAGCAGCACTTCTTGGTGAGAAGCAGCAGTCCGTGACCCAGCATAATCGTGGTGGTTCAAATGGGGGAAATCGCAACCGCGGGGGTCATCGGAATTCTGGTAATCGCGGTGGTGGTCAATGGTATTCCGGACAGAGAGGTGGTAACAGTAGTCACAATGGCAACAGGCAGTCTCATGGTCGTGGGAATAATTCCAACAGGGGCCGTGGTAATGGAGGGCAGCGCGGCGGATCTTCTGGACAATCTGATAGCTATGGTCGTGGGTTGCTGCCTACTCCTCAGTCTCACAACCAAGCCTTTGATTCTGATGTCACTTGCCAACTGTGCTTTCAACTAGGTCATAGTGCTCGAGCATGTCAGGACTCGGTTAATGCTGCCTATTTTGCACATCAGAACTCAGTTGTACTTGACTCCGGTGCCACGAATCACATGACCGACGATCCTTCTTCCTTCTCCAATTATCAGCCTTACTCAGGTAAAAATACTGTTGTATTTGGTAATGGCTCACGTTTACACATTGCACGTGTTGGTAGTACTTCTTTGCATCTTAATAATCGTTCTTTTCATTTGCGTAATATTCTCTATGTTCCGCAACTTCATAAACCATTATTATATATTCGCCAGTTTTCTAAAGATAATAATTGTTATTTTGAACTTGATGCGTGTGGTTTTCGTGTTAAGGACAATCAGACTCGGGAGACCCTTATCTCTGGCAGTAATTCTGGTGGACTTTATAAGCTTTCGTTCGATTCAGAGTCGTCTCATTCTCCCATTGCTCTTCTTGGAGAACGGTCAAGTCAAGCAACGTGGCATGCTCGCTTGGGTCATCCATCCACTCCCATTCTTAAGGTTTTGTGTCAACAGTCGCGTCTACCGCTAACTAGTACTGTTAGTGATAAACACTTTTGTCATGTATGCCCTCTTGGCAAATCTAGCAAACTTTCTTTTTCCCCTAGGTCTTTTAATGCGTTGCACCCTTTGGATTTGCTTCATTTGGATGTTTGGGGTCCAGCCCCGGCTAATTCCTTGAATGGACATCGTTTTTATCTATCTATAGTTGATGATTATTCTCGTTATGTGTGGCTATTCCCGTTATATCATAAATCTGATGTGACACAAATTTTTGCCAATTTTAAAACACATATTGAAAATCAACTATCTAGACACATTTCTGCTATTCATACTGTTAAAACCATTCAAACAGATGGTGGGGGTGAATTCACTAGTCGGGTATTTACTTCGTTTCTGACAAAATTTGGTATTAAACATCAACTCACCTGTCCTTATACACCTCAACAAAATGGTGTGGTTGAACGTAAGCACCGACATATTGTTGAAACCGGTTTATGTCTTTTATCCAATGCTAATCTTCCATATAAGTTTTGGTTAGAAGCATTCAACACAGCAGTGTACCTTATTAACCGGTTGCCCATGCGCCAACTTCATTATGTCTCTCCTCATGAACGTTTACTCCTGCGTACCCCTGATTATCGTTTTCTTAAAGTTTTTGGTTGTTCTTGCTTTCCGCATGTTGTACCTACCAACACTCATAAACTGATGCCAAAATCTTTACACTGTGTTTTTCTTGGTTATGATAACTTGCGCAAAGGATATCGTTGTATGGATCTTGTTACTAACAAAATCTATATTTCTCGTCATGTGATATTTGATGAGTCCCATTTTCCTTTCCAACATAGTAGTCCAGATTCTAACATCACAGGTCAAGATTTTCAGCCTACTGTTCGCCCCGATACAGTGGCTCACACGACTAGTCCAGCTGCTCCCTTTGTTTCTCGGACCAGCCCACCTGCACCACCTTTGGCCCAGGTTCGTGGGTCTTCTTCTCCTGCACATCAAATTTGGCGGCCCAGATTTCACAACAGCCCAGTGCCTTTCGGCCTGCCTTCTGCGGCCATTAGTCCGGAGCACTCTACTGGGTCACCTACTTCTGCGCCCAGCCCAGCAAGCCCACCAGGTACCCTCTCAGGCCAGTCATCAGGAGAGCATACCCGTGAGACCCCATCTGCTGCCTCTCTTCCTGCCCACTCCGACCATCCTTCAGACTCATCTACGGGTCCCACGGCAGAATCTTCCAGCACTCCTCTTCGCTATAGATCCGTTACTGGTCTTTTGAGAGATACTTCTCCCTACACCCTGCCACAGAGTCTGGTGGATATTCAAAAAGACTCGATCACCTATGAACCGCGTACCTTCAAACAGGCTTCTGTCTTTCCTCATTGGCAATCAGCGATGCGTGAAGAGATTTGTGCACTCCATAAAAATCACACTTGGTCACTCGTTCCATCCCATCCCAACATGAATGTCGTTGGCTGCCGTTGGATTTTTAAGGTGAAGCGCAAGGCTGATGGAACCATCGAGCGTCACAAGGCTCGTCTTGTTGCTCAAGGGTTCACTCAACAGGCCGGTCTCGATTATGAGGAAACTTTTAGCCCGGTAGTCAAACCATCAACCATTCGCACAGTTCTCACTGTTGCTCATTCTCGGTCATGGGATATTAAACAACTGGATGTCCGAAATGCTTTCCTTAATGGCATCATTCACGAAGAAGTTTATATGAAGCAACCCCCTGGATTTGTTGACCCCAGTGTCCCGGCGCATGTGTGTAAGCTTCATAAGGCCCTGTACGGTCTTAAACAATCTCCTCGGGCTTGGTTTCAACGTCTTCACACTTTTCTTCTTCAGAAAGGCTTCGTTAACAGTAGGTCTGATTCGTCCTTGTTCTTTCGGCATTCCCAGGGTTCTACTGTTCTATTGCTTGTTTATGTCGACGCATAATCATTACCGGGTCCTGTTCTTCAGTTGTGTCGTCAGTCATCGATGACATTTGCGCTACCTTTGACAGTCGTCGATTGGGTGATCTCAGTTTCTTTCTAGGTATTGAAGCTACTAGCTCCTCTGCCACGCTGATTCTCCGGCAATCTCGGTATGCTCTTGACTTACTTGATCGCTTTAATATGTCTGATTGTAAGCCAATGCCGACACCTACTATTCCTCACTCTCGGCTTTCTACCACCGATGGTGATCTTTTGTCTGACGCTACAGAATACCGCAGTCTTGTTGGTGGCTTACAGTATCTTACACTGACACGGCCGGACATTGCATTTTCCGTTAACCAGGTATGCCAGTTTATGCATCAGCCACGCTCCTCTCATCTTATCGCAGCCAAGCGAATACTTCGCTATGTCAAAGGCACAATCGACATTGGTTTGTCATTTCAGTCCTCTCTCGACTTATCCATCCGTGCGTTTTCAGTCTCTGACTGGGCAGGTGATCCGGATGATCGTCGCTCTACTACTGGTGCCTGTATTTTGGGTCCTAACCTTGTTTCATGGACGGCCAAGAAACAGACCACAGTCTCCCGGTCTAGCAGTGAGGCCGAATATCGTGCCTTAGCCACCACCACAGCGGAGCTTCGGTGGTATTCTTTCCTATTTCGCGAACTCCATCTCCCATTTTCTCCCCCGTCCTTATTCTGTGATAATATCTCAGCAATTCATATGGCTCGCAATCCTGTCTTCCATGCTCGTACTCGCCATATCGAGATTGACTATCACTTTATTCGTGAGTTGGTCACCCGTGGATTTCTCAAACTCATGTTTGTTTCTTCGGAAGATCAATTAGCGGATATGTTTACAAAAGGACTTTCTAAACCCCGCTTTCAGGCTCTCTTGTCCAAGCTGCAACTTCCGTCTACACGTTTTGCTTGAGGGGGGGTATTAACCGTATATTTGTATATATTCAGATTTTATGTATATATAGATAGGTAGAGATAAATTGAGACATATCATGTATAGGGGGAAACCCAATCACAGTCCAAGGAAGAATTCCAACCTTCCTAAAACTCTTTAGTCTGCTTGTGTATATATGTAATCCGTTCATTATGTATTCAATAACAAGAAGGAATTCTTAAACTTAATTATGCTGTGTCTTCTAACCCTAGTTTGCAATTTTTTCCTCCTGTCCATCTGGTAATTACATAAAAGGAGGTGTGTATATCCATCTTTCAAGCTTGGTAATTAAGCTTGAGAACTAACTTTCCTCAAATAAAGTTTGAGAAAAGTTTACTTTCATTTTCAACCATTGCACTTTTTTCTGACTTCTGCTTTAACCATTATACTTGTTTTCTTGCACGAAAACCACTGTATGGAAATTTTCGCCCAAGCCCAAAAAAGTTAACCCGATTAGATTATAATGGGAGAAAAACTTTAGCTATTCACACTTCCACCCCTCCATGTGAAAGTTTAGGGGATGGAAATGTGGATAAATAAAATTTCCATCCATCATAATCTAGCGGGGTTAACCTTTTCGGGCTTGGACGAACATTTTCCAGAGTACACTGGTTTTCATGCCACATAATAAGTATAATGGTTAAACTGGAAGTCGAGCCAGAGTACGGTGGTTGAAATGAAACTAAACCTAGCAGATGAAAAAAGAAAAGGGAACAAGCACACTAGCAGATGAAGTATTTTTCTACAAAATGGTCTCTCTAACTAAAAGCTTTGATATATTTCTATGATAGGTAGCAAATAATGATTACCATGTCAGAACTCTCCTTATCAATGTTAGCATCTCTACAATGGC
This sequence comes from Campanula takesimana, assembly GCA_026119855.1. Classification (NCBI taxonomy): domain Eukaryota; kingdom Viridiplantae; phylum Streptophyta; class Magnoliopsida; order Asterales; family Campanulaceae; genus Campanula; species Campanula takesimana. The sequence goes on along the minus strand of JAOWBW010000296.1, from coordinate 2,519,098 downwards.
AAATTCCTGGCACGACCCTATCGAAAAATGGTGTGGGCCAATGGAACACATCATGGAAGATCCAACAAGGGCATGCCTCAACCCAACTCATGAGTGTAATCCAAAGTATCGGACAATGGTAGCCTTACTAATAAGCATCCAAATCCAAGGACTGCCCTACCTAAACCAACAACTTTGTAATACCTCAAATCAGGGATGTGGTAATCTGGCTACATTGACAGACATCCAAAAAGCTTTCGACAGTGCAAAGCTGGTATCTATAGATTGATAGTGTGCGATAAGTGTGAAATGGCAAGTACTTACTGCAGCAACTATAAAACTAGCTAAGCTGGTTGCCTGACTACAAATGACCCGTTCCCCGTTTCTCATTTCAATTATCAGAATGCAGTCTGCAGTTTCATCTTAAAATCATCCAAATCCCACAAACAAACACACTAATGCTCAAATTAAAATGGGCAGATCAAAATTTAAAAGCTTGAAGTAGTAAACTAACCTGAGCTATTTCAAAACACGACTTCAACATATAGCATAACAAATCAAACATGAAAAGATCAGAAAAAAAAATCAAATTCTAAACATTCACAAGAACATTAGTCTGGTTGTATTATGAAAACGCGAAAAGTTAATCGAGAAAAGGAGACAACCTTTTTTTAGGTTTAATGGACCGGAATGGTGGATGTAATCAATCAATCAGTCAACATAAGTCAAAATTAGAAACTCCGAGCTCAGAACAACTCTCTCTCTCTCTCTCTCTCTGACACACAAACTGATATTCTCTCACTAGATTTTCTCTCTCATGAGTAGATAGAAGCAGGAAGATGTGGACTAATATACGCCGGGGTTGGGCAGAAAGCATCACCGAAAACGGCGTCGGATGTGGAAACGTTTAGTGGGCTTGTCGTTTTGCGTTCGTGGGATAGTACATATTCATTAGCTTGATTTCCAATCAAATCCAATCTTAAGGAGTAAAAAATGCAGTAAGAAATCATACCGTTCAAGTACCGCTCACTATAAGGATTATGAAGCGAACTTGCAATCATTGTCTACCTACAAAATGCCTTTGAACATTCCTTGTCTTCCTTATCCAACCTCTTGACTGCCACTTTAGTTTTTCCCTCTAAAAACACAACTATGCACCTCTCCCAAAACTCTACCTGCCCAATTCCATCAATTCAATTAGCAATTTCACTCACACACACATAGAAAAGGATATGCAGATTCAAGAAAGTTTTGGGGAATTGTAAAGAACCAAATTGAGTAGTACCTTGGGAGAAATTGTGAGTGCCGGAGACCATTTGGCCATAGCTGAACTTAACTAAACTATCAGCAACAGGGGAGATACCCGTCCACTTAAGGACTCAGTCCTCCCCCATTTCAACTCCTGTGATCAATTTAGTGAACCCAATTTATGTCAGCAACAAATAAGACTGGAAAACACAACAGAGAAATGCTTTATTAAGAAATACAATTGAACCTAAAACAAACCCATAGGCTTACAGCACAGAAACATCCATCGCACACATGCAGACCCAATTCAACAATTGGGAGAAAAAAACACGCATACAACCATAGCCACATAGCAAACCTAGCAACAAAACCCACAACCAAAGCAGAATTTCACCCATCTTGCAAGCAATTCCCTTTTACCCATATTCAAATTTTTTAAAACTAATATCAGACAATAGGATGACCACCAGAAATTCCCTCATCTAGAAAAATCTATACTGTATTAAAAAAAAAAAAAAAAGATAATTGATTTTCTTAAACACAACAAAAGAAATCGTGAAACCATCCAAGCAGGAAGACAAACCAAATAAATGGTATGAATATATATAAGATAGATATGCAATTAAATAGGGATGAATGAGCCGAGAAATTACCAGTAAAAGAAACCTCTGTAAATCCAAGTATTCCAGCGAGTCCGGTGAGCAATATTGGACCCAATAAGTGCCTGAGTATCTTGGAAGTTCTATTCTTCAAAAACTTCATCCAAACCATCCTCAGACATAAGATTACCAGCTTCTGTTAGTTGTTTACTCAATCCCCCTAATAGAGGGTATATCTCTTCTGCCTTGGTGTTAGATGTGTCTCCCACCATGAAGGGGGAAAGTCCTGCACCATCATTTAACCAAGCACATCCCGGATATTTTCTCACGCCCAAGTCCCTCATGTAAGTCCTAATGTTTGCGAGTTTGTGACAACAACCAGCAGCAGCATACATGTTAGCTATTAGGACATAGTACCCTGAGTGTTGAGGCCTCATTTCTAATAGCTTCTCAGCTGCCCATTCCCCTAGTTCTGTGTTTCCATGAATCTGACAAGCTCCAATGACAGTAGCCCACATTGCTTCCGTCGGCTGGTAAGGCATCGATCTAATCATTTTTACTGCTTCTTTTAGCAAGCCAGCTCTTCCATAAAGATCAACCATGCAAGCGAAGTGCTCCAAACGAGGAGCGATACCATAGACATTTGTCATTTTCTCAAATAAAACTTGACCCCGACGAACAAGACCAGAATGACTACAAGCTGATAGAACTGCAATCATAGTTACATGGTCGGCCTTTATATTGACACAGATCATCTCTTCAAATAGTTCAATCGCTGCTTTCCCCTTGCCTTGTATCCCATACCCAGCTATTAATGAAGTGTAAGTCACTTCATCCTTCTTGCTCAGCATATCGAACAGTGTTTTTGCCACAGTAATTTTTCCTGACCTTGCATACATGTCCACAAGAGCATTCCATAATAACATTCGGTCATTGAATCCTTCGCGCCTAATAATGTAGCAGTGGAACTCCTTACCATGTTGCAGGTTTGCTATTCGTGCACAAAGTGGAAGTATGCTTGCGATTGTCACATAGTTGGGTTCAAACCCTGAATGCATCATATCTCTAAACAGGGAAGAAGCTTCCTCAGATTGATCCCAATGTGTATAACCTGCTATCATTGAGTTCCAAGTAACCACGCTTCTAGCTTCCACTAAACAGAATACCGCAAATGCATGCCTGAGGTCCTTACATCTTGAATACATAGTGATTAATGCATTTTTTACGTTATCATACGCGTAAGAACAATTACGAATTGCCATTCCATGGATCTCCTTCCCCAATCTCAACAATGCAAGGTGGGAGCATGCACCCAAACCATTAATAGCAGCCACAGGGTCCAAGTGAATGCCACAACTTCTCATATAAGAAATCAATTCAAGCGTCCTCTTGTAGTTACCTGTCTTCAAGCAACCTCCCCCTATTGTATTCCAAGTTATGATATTTACTTCTACATCATCTCTCCTCATGCTTTCAAAAAGCTCAAAAGCTTCATTCCACATGCCCATGGATGCATATGCTGAGATTATTGAGTTCCAAGAAACAGCATCCCTTTCTGTCATTTTGTCAAACACCATCTGTGCAATACCCACTTCCCCACACTTGCCATACATAGAAACCAAAGCATTCTGCACAAACAAGTTCCCACGAGGAGACCCAGCATCTATAATAGATTTATGAACCTCCCTTCCAAAGCCCAGATTCAGTTCTTCCCCACAAGCCTTAAGAACAGATGGGTAAGTAAAATGATCAGGTCTTATTCCGTTGCTAACCATTTGCTTGAAAGCAAATAAACCCTCCTTGTGAAGCCCAGCATTAATATAAGAAGCAATAAGCACATTCCATGGCAACGGGTTCATCATACACGAAGCCTCAGCTACCGAATGGGCTTCACCCAACAACTTGAAACCCGCGTAAAAAGTAACCAATTTTGGAACCAATATAGGATGTTGCTCAACACCGCCGAAACAATGTAACCATGAAGTTGTTTACCCTCACGAAACGACTTAAGCTCATTGCAACACAACAAGAGACAAGACAATGCCTGTACAAGATTCTCACAAGAACGCGAAGGGCATCGTTGTATGAGAGTGAAGCTCCTAAATGCTCTCGATAAATGGCCATTGCTAGCTAATTCCTTGAGGTTAATAAAAAGGGTATCTACCATAGACTCATCAATTTCAAAATCAAGCAAAATGGGTAGTGATTTTGAGGATTGGTTAGAAGTGGGATTGTTGGGTTTCCATTGTTTAGGGATGAATTTCTGGATTTGAGAGAGGGAAAGGCATCCTAGTAACAAATTAGTAGGAGAGGGCATACAATGAAAATTGCTAGGGATTGCATGATGAATGTATAACAATCACTTGCAACATTCAAGAACTTTCCCTTGTCAAATAAAAAAGCTTAACAATGTCTAAGAACAGAGTACCTTCGTAGGCGGAGGGCAAATCTGTTTTTGCTAAACCTAGTCGTGGAGGAGGAGGCAACGGAGAAGGGTTTTCACAGGGCGGGTGAGTGCCGCTGGAGCTGAATTTCAAAAAAAAAAAAAAAAAATGGCTATTCGTTCAAGTGCAAAATGGGGTGCAGTGTAACTTGAAAGTTTCTGTTCACCGATCTTGGCAGCGTGGTTGAGTCTGTCCGGTCAAAGTCTCAAAGAGACGAGTGTTCCGCGTTTTAAGTGTCTTTTTAAGTACTATCCTTTTAGATTATACTCCCTCAGTCCCAAAGATTATTCAAATATTTTAAGAATATGAACACTTGCTTCACTAGACATGTTGTGTTTATACACATTTAAGCCTAAATTGTATAAATATGATGAACTTTTTGAGACAATAAGAAAATGGCAAATGAGAAGATCATTTTAGGACGGAGGGAGTATTTTGTTGTATTAGGGAAAAAACTGTTTTTATGAAAATGATGAAAAATAAACTAAAATGGGTATGGAAAGTCGAGGCTTGTGTTGGATACAATCTCCATAAGAAGCAATTGTCCCGCACTGGTGCTAACGGATTTGAGAAATCTTCTTGTAAAATGCAACGACTTTAATTGTCGTTAATGAGAGCACTCCAAATTAATGACTTCGGCGAAAAAATCTGAGCATTTGGAACTTTTAGACTTGAAAGGAATATTATGCTTCAATATGCTTTCTCTCTAACTTGCTATTGAATGCTTGATCGCTGAATAAATGGAACAATCTTGGGGGATTTTTATAGTTTATGAGGAGTTACAGGTACTTGGTGAGGAATAAGAATAATTCTGATCTGGCGAATCTAGACTGTTAGATCGTACCTGATGGAAGATGCACTGGATCCGCCCACTCGGTTTGACTCTTTTTGAATGCACTGGATCAGCCCACCCAGTTTCGACCCTTTTTGATAGAACCCGACTCGTAGCCAACCGACCCGCGTCCAGGCGAATCGGCACGGATCAATCCATCCGCTCCAGCCCAACCGATGTTGGATCCATCTTGACTGGCCAAGGCCCATCCAACCATACCAGGCAACCGCCACAAGCCCAATCCTGAACTGGACCGAACCGCCCCCAACCCACACGCATGAACCGAACCACAGGTCGGACCGTCGTCGAGCCGAACTTCATCAAAAGGCTTCACAGCTCCCAGTGATCGATGCTTGCATGGTTGGCCCAATGGAACACTTAGCTTGGAAACCCACGCTTGATTGGTACCTCTTTTGATGAGTTATATTAATTACTATTTTAATTTTCCTTTTCCAACCAATGTAGGAAATATGCAGGGGCGGGTACACAGCTTATAATGTGGGGACAAGTGTACCCACTTTTTTCTTAACATCCAGTGTAAAAAAATAGTTTTTACTTCAATTTTATACTATATTTATAGAATTCCACCTAGTTTGGATAGTAATTTTCGCTAGCTCAATGGTTAAGATCCTCACTTGTGATAGAAAAGGTACCATGTTCAACTTTTGGTAGCTACTTTTTAGCTTTTAATTTTTACATTTTGTGTACCCACTTGCTTATTCTCTTAGGTCTGCCACTGGATACATGGCTTTCCATATTCTCAATCTCTTCATAAACACATTTCAAGTTACACACTTTGAGCATTAATTTCTCATTCACCCAGAAAAGGTTTTGAGTAAATAAATGAATTTTCTTAATCTACAATAAATGTAGATTTCATAGAACTTGTTTTTATTTACACAAAATAAAATCACTTTGAAATTTGGATCAAAATGTTATTAAAACCACATTTCCAACATCTTCTAGGTATTGTTAGATTTACATACTCCCTCCGTCCCTGCGTAAGGTTCTTAGTTTGACTTTGCACGCTTATTAAGAAATTAAGGCAAACTTGAGTCAAGAATAGTAGTTGGTGGATGATATAATTGTCCATTCATAAAGCATGTGGGTGAAAAATAGATGGGTAAGTGATAGGCTTTTTCTAATATATGAACTTTATGAGGACAAGAATGTCCAAAACACTATTCATCCTTTGCTATTTAAGGAATAAAGCAACTAAGAACCTTAAACTGAGACATACCAAAAAGGAAAATAAGAACCTTAAACTGAGACGGCAGGAGTATTCAATTTTGTAATATCAAGATTAAAAGCTACTCCCTCCGTCCCAAATTAATGTTCTTACTTTGACTTTACACGGAGATTAAGAAAAAATAGATGTTGTGAGTATGAAATGTAAAGTAGGAAAGAGAAAGTGGGTAGGGAGTTTTTATTGTGAGAATGACAAGTGGGTCTCACTTTTCATTTTAGGTAATAAAGTAAAGTAAGAACCTTAATTTGAGACAGACAAAAAAGGAAGTAAGAACCTTAAAGCGGGACAGAGGGGGTAATTTAAAAAAATCTCTTTCCTAACAGCAGAAAGAAAAAGAGTTATTTAAGGTCAGCTTAAAGTTGAAATGGTTAGTTAATCAATTCGACCGTGTGTTCAAGGTTTTAAGTGACGAATTTTCTAGTGTTAGGGCATCCACACTCATAAACATCTTCAAGAGGTTTATGAGTCCACATCATCACTTTATACACTCTCAGTTTTATAAACCTCCTAACAACTTTTTCCCTCACCCTCATAAACCTATTCAATAGCTTCTTCTTTTCTTTTCTTCTTTTTTTCTTTTTTTTTTTGAAAAAAATGACATTTATTTGATTATAAAATAAAAAAATAAACATTATTTTGAGACATTGAAATACTAAAGATTTTTAAACAAACTATTCAAGTAGCAGAAAAAAAAAAGGAAAGAGAAAAATTGTGTTAGAGATAAACCCGGAGCATATCTATGGTGCGGTTTATTTGAAATGCCATCTCTCTATCCTACATGGCCTTCCACTTAGGCAAAAACCTCAAAAAAACATAAACCAACCTCTCTACCGATAATGTTGCTATTAGAAACAAAAGTAATTTTATAAGATTACGTGTTCGATTTGCTCAAAAAAAAAAAAAAAAAAAAAATTACGTGTTCGATGAAAATGCAGAAAAAATAAAAAAGCAGATATAACTTAAGTGGGTCAGATTTCGGAAAAAAAAAAAAAAAAAACTTAAGTGGGTCCAAGGAGAAAGAAAAATGAATTAGAGCAATGCTAGGCACAAAACAAGGTCACAAAATCTTGCTCACAATATGAGGTGACGATATTTTATTGGTTGCATCGATAATGGACCCGCCACACTCTAATTAAAAACACCAATAACATCATTACACCTAAGATTTTGTGAGCAAGATTTTGTGACTTTTTGTGCCCCTAGTATTATTCAAAGAATTAAGACAAAAACTTGTATGAGAACACCATGACCCGTCTCATAGTAGAGACGGGTCATTTTTTGACCCATGACCCGGATCCATGACCCACATGCCAAAATATATATATATATATATATATATATATATATATATATATATATATACATATATATATATATATATATACTCCCTCCGTCCCACTAAGAGTGAGACTTATTTCCCTTTTGGGCCGTCCCACTTAAAGTGAGACTACCCAAAATGGAAATGTTTTAATATACTTATATTCATCATTCCCCACTATTTAAACCCACTCATTCTCTCTCTTCATTTTCCACCACTCATTTTATTCAACCAACACTACTATTTACCCCACTCATTCTCTCTCTTCATTTTCTACCACATATATATCACTTTATCTTAAATATCGTGCCCACTCCTCTAGTCTCACTCTCTATGGGACGGAGGGTGTATATATTATTATTATTATTTATTTTTTTCGGTTTGTCAAAAGTAATAGTTACTATAACTAAATGTAACAAACATGTTACTTATATGTAACAGTTTGTATACATAGAAGTAATACATATATACAGAAAAGTAACAGTGTTTTTTTTTTTTAAGTTTTCTTCGTTTGCCAAAATTAATATTTATTACAACTAAAATGTAACGAACGTGTTACTTATATGTAACAGTGTTTATACATAATTGTAACACATATGCATAGAAAAGTAATAATTCAACTATTTACACTTTAGAACTAAAAACACTTGTGTTAGTAACATTGTAAAAATAAGAAAGTAACATTTTTTATAAAAAAATGTTACATTTTACTTGTATAATAAAATTGTAAAACAGTTACGTTTGCTTGTATAATAGTATATCTATATGTTTTCAAATAATAAGTTACAATTGGTTCAATTTATCATGATACATATAAAAGTATTACATTATCTATAGAAATCTGTTAAAATTTCATCTACTAAAGTATTACATTTACTTGTACAAATAATTACATTCATGTATATAAGTTGTTATTTTTCAAATGTTACTTTATTTTAAAAATAAAATAAAAAATACTCAAAAATAAAAAATATTCTGGAAAAACACTATTACATTTCAGTATAACGATAATTACATTTAGTTATTGTTAGTGTTACACGTATTTATAGTTAGTATTACAGTTGAAGGAGGAGTAAAATGAACTTTTTTTTTAAACTGGTGTTACGTCCACAGTTGTTACATTTAGTTGTACTAAGTATTACTTTTGGCAAAAAAAAAAAAAAAAACTAAAAAAAAAATGATTTTTTTTTGCTGGGATTTTTTTTGTTGGGCCAATGAGTCGCTGACACGTGGCAGATTTTGAGTGGAGCAAGGGTTGGGATCCTACGCTTCGCGGATAATGTTGTACACGGGTCATGGGTCGACCCGTCTCTTCTATGAGACGGATCTAGGTGTTCTCACAAAAGACCATCTCAAGAATTAATAGGTAATGACACAATTAATAGGTAATGACACAGCTCATGCTCATTTTTCTTTAGAAATCACATACGTACTATTTATGGAATTGATATTGAGACCTCCATTTAAAATTTAAAGTGACTATTTACGCACACACTCGAATATTATTAAGCTAAGGGACTTTAAGTGCTCATGTTCAAGGTATACATAAATACAAGGCATGAAATATACAAGGCATGAGTAATTGATTAAAATACCCTTATATATATACTTCAAAAATACCCATAACCTATCATTTTTAAAAACTCCCTCCGTCCTTCCATCTCTCTCGCACGCACAGACCAATCGAGGATTCCATAACATGTAAATTACAATGTCAATTTTTGGGTTTAGGAAAGCTGGGGGCCCAGAATTGGTGGCTTCGATAATCTGCTGGTAATAAACCCCAACTAGATACACATATATACATGCTCATATTTGTACTGTCGGAGGACGTCGGACGGTAGAATGGGTGACGGAAACCAGCATGGCGGCGGCAACAATAACCGAGGCGGCAGTAATAGGCCTGAATGGCTTCAACAGTACGACCTAATTGGTAAGATTGGTGAGGGAACATACGGACTCGTTTTCTTAGCCAAGATCAAATCTAACCGGAGCAAGTCAATCGCCATCAAAAAGTTCAAGCAGTCCAAGGACGGCGATGGCGTCTCCCCTACTGCTATCCGTGAAATAATGGTCAATTTCACTCCCAATTTCATTTACTATATAATTAATTTCTGGAAAGAACACAATCTAGGTTAGAGTTGTGATTCTGAGGCTAATTTGGATGAATTTGAGGGACAGAGAGAACAGATAGTGACCGAAACGGTGTGTGTTATGCTGTTATTTCGGGTAAAAGTTGGTGAAATGTTCTATCACATTTCGTGTACAATTGGGTGAAACTCACGCATGATTTCGTGTAAAACCAGACGAAAAAAACAACTTCCACATTTTCCATATTTCGTGTACTCTTGTGTGAAATAACCAACTTATCTCGTGAGCGTGTACACGAAACAAGCATATCCGGGTAAGGGCATTTTTGGCATTATTGTGCCTTGTACACAAGGATGCCTTGTATTTAGAATTCGCCTCATGTTCATATCTTAAATTATTTTAGCCTTTCTATTCAGAAATTATCAAACTATCGATCATCTTTTTTAATTCGCATTTACCGTTATGTGTATTTAAATCTTAACTTTATTGAATAAGTTGTAGGAGCAGGTCTTAGGAAAAAAAAATCCTAAGATTTAGATGCGACATGTTTTAAAAATGCGTTTGTATTTTTGTAAACAAGTAGAACTTTATACGCAGTGGCATTTTTATAGTGTTTGTATTTGAGAGTGCATGTTGTAGTATTTAAAAGCGTCAATTGTAGTGTTTAAGACTATCAGTTCGTGTGTTATTACGTACTAGTGGGGTTATCATAAGAGTGTCAGCGGTATTGTTTAAGAGTGTCAGTCATAGTGTTAAAGAGTGTTAGTTATAGTGTTTAAGTGTCAATTTATGTGTATTTGATTGTCGGTACATGCGTTTAAAGTGTGTCAATGATAGTATTTTACTAGTGTCTGTTGTAGTGTTTAAGAGTGTCAATTTAAAAGTGTCAATTCATGTGTTATTGAGTTTAGTATATGTGTATAGAGAGTGTTTGTGCATGTGTTAAAGAATGTCGGTGATAGTTTTAAAAGTGCCAGTGGTAGTATTAAAAAGTGTCAATGGTAGTGGTGTTGTGTTAATAAATTCCAGTTATTTACAAAAATATCACCGCACATTTAAAAAAAAAAAGTGTCAGTTTTTTTGCAAAAATGTCAGAACATAGTTTAAAACAAGTTTCATTTATTTACAAAAATGTCACTGTGTATTTTCCTTTTTAAAAAAAATTCTTAATTGTTAAAAAAAATTAAAAAGATATGGTAACATGTTGTTGGGTTAATGCCTTTGAATTTGGGACGCCGAGTTAAAGGATTAAGCAACATGAAGATTTCGTAATTCCGGGATAGAGCAGACTTGGGTTCGGCCGAACTTAGGGTAAGACTCGGCCGAACCAGGCGAATCGAAAAAGAGGTGTTTTGGAAAGCAACAGGGTTCGGGCGAGTGAAGAAAGGGATTCGGCCGAGTCAAGGCATGGGTTCGGCCAAACCACGCTCAAGACTCGGCCGAACCAAGGGAGATTCGGGCCAGAATTGTTGCAGACTTCCAGATTCGCAGAAGGAAAGGTTTCTAGTCCGTTTTGGACTAGTATTCCAAGTTCCTACCAGATTTTGAGATAAGCTTTGAGTGGTATAAATAGAGGCTACTAGTCTAAATCAAAATTAGCCGAAAGCCTCAGACATATAAATTTTTAGAGAGTGCTCAGAGAGATCTGTAATTCTACAGTTGCACAGTTAGGAATTTTGTGATCAAAATTCGTGCAGCAGTAATAGTGTGATCTTGTAATCGTTTCTCCAGATTGATAATAATATTCTCTCCCCTCCCCGTGGACGTAGTCAAGTTGGTGAACTATGTAAATCTATGTTTTTGTGATTGCTTGCTTTTCTTATCAAGTCTTGTTCATTGCTCTAATACATGCAATGAAATTAGTTTTGACTTATCTGCTGTTCTTAATGTCAACAAAAGCATGGGAGCTTTTTTAGATGGGTTAATGACAGATTAGGGCCTGAACTGCAGGGGGTGCGTCTAAACGGGGCATGGGTTTTTTTTCTCGCTAGATCAGGGCTCAATATTTAATTTTTTCGGCAGTTAAGGGCTTTTTGACGGAAATCGTTAGAAAAGTCAGTTAAGTGCCATGTGCCGAGAACGTGATACACGGATTGGATGGGTTTGTAATTTATATATGCAATCTAGGGTTCTAATGAACATTGTGAAACTAAAGGGGCAAAAATAATAATGGGCTTAAACACAAATAAAAGACTCCTCAAACCCCCCCCCCCCCCCTCTCATCTATGTTTCTCCCTACACCGACCTCACCAATTTCGCGTCTCTCCCAAAGCCGGCGACTTCCAACTGCCGGCGTCTCCAAACTCTCTCTCTCTCTCGAACTTCCGGCGCTACCCACTCCCTCTCCACCACTAAATCAACAAACCCTACCCCAATCCATCAACACCCCCTTCTCCAGATTTGTTGAAACCGCACACCCCCTCCTCCCCTTTCAATCGACAACCGATCGGACCCTCACCCATTTCTCCTTTCTCTTGTGCGACCAGAATCGAAACATTCGAGAAGAATATCTGGTCTAGATCTGACCAAATTCGCCCATGAAGATGCCGATTTGTTTGAAGCCCAGATTTGGGATTTTTTATTTTTTCCTCTAAGATTGAGCTGGAAATTTGATTGTAGTTCTAAAGATGTGGTTGTGGGAGAATGAAGGTGGTGGCGGTGGTTTTGGTGTGTTGACGGTGGGGTGGTGGCGGTGGTGGTTTTGGTTTTGGTGTGTTGACGATTTGTTTGAAGCCCGGATTTGGGAATTTTGATTTTTTCCTCTAAGATTGAGCTGGAAATTTGATTGTAGTTCTAAAGATGTGGTTGTGGGAGAATGAAGGTGGTGGCGGTGGTTTTGGTGTGTTGACGGTGGTGTGGTAGCGGTGGTGGTTTTGATGTGTTGACGGTGGTGTTCATAGATGGCGGTGTCAATGGTGGTGGTGGTGGTGGTGGCGGTGGGTGTGGTCATGGTTAGTAGGAATATTATAATCCCTACGTCTCAAAATGACTTTCATACTTTTTTCTAAGAATATTATACTCCCTCCGTCCCAAAATGACTTTCATATAGTCCCAAAATGACTTTCATACTTTTTTCTAGGAATATTATACTCACTCCGTCTCAAAATGACTTTCATACTTTTTTCGACGTTACTACGAAGGAACTTTGACCAATAATTTTAGGTTAATATAATTATTCTAATAAAAATCTAAAACATGTTATTGATAGCATTGTTGATGCTGTGTCAATACTCAATAGCAAGTTTTAGATTTTCATTAGTGCAATTGATTTAACCTAAAAAGTAATTTATTATGTTCATAGAATAAAATTTTAAATTATTTAAAATTTTCTTTATTTTAAATTTATTATTTAGAAAATAATCTAAATCCTTTTATATTTAATATAGATATTAGATTAATTTGTTTAATAATTTTGATTTTTGTAATAAATTTATTTTATATATGATAATTACTTATTTTATTATATACTTGATTATTTAGAAAAAATATTTATTTCATTTTTAAGCCCTCTAAGCTTCAAAAATTTCACTAAAACCCTTACTAACTAATATCATTACAAACCCATCCAATCCGTGTATCACGTGCTCGGCACATGGCACTTAACTGACTTTTCTAACGATTTCCGTCAAAAAGCCTTTAACTGCCGAAAAATTTAGATATTGAGCCCTGATCTAGCGAGAAAAAAAAACCCATGCCCCGTTTAGACGCACCCCCTGTAGTTCAGGCCCTAATCTGTCATTAACCCTTTTTAGATTAAATGAGAGCTACAAAATTGTAGGGGAAACTAGTTTCTTTCACTACTAGAAAAATAGAAATTTGAAACGGACAAGTTCGTTGCCATTTTACCAAATTCGTTGCTAAATTGGTAAATGGCAACGAATTTGGTCGTCCCCAATCTCTGGTCGCTAACCGTACAAAACGTGGTCGTTGCCAAACAGCAACGGAAAAGTCGTTGCCAATTCAAAAAAAGTCGTTGCCATTTTGGTCGTTGCCATTTTGCATTGTCAAATGACCAAAATTGGCAACGACTAAGTCGTTGGGAACTTTTAAAAATAGCAACGACCAAGTCGTTACCAATTTTAAAAAGTCCGTTGCCAAGTTTTATCTTTTCAATTAAAAAAATAATTATTCCATATTTATATATTTAAATATATAAATATGGAATAAATAATTATGATTTTAGTAAGGTTTCATAAAAATAAAATTATATTTGATTTATTTAGAATAGTGCTTTTATAAATGATCATTTATTTAAATTGAAGCCCTGCCCACGGTTCACCACCACCATCGTTCACCACCACCCATTACCGCCACCGTCTATTACCAACACCGTCCAAATACTTTCCCATTCGAATTGAAACATAAACAATACTTACTCATCCTCTTTACCACCAAAAACAACTTCCAAGGCATTGACCCAAGATCCGCCGCCACATAACGCCGGCCACCAGCATCAGTCACCACTTCTTCCACCTTTATCACCATCACTATCCTACTATCTTCCCAACAATCAAAGAAGAACCCAGAAACACACAAAGAACACAAACACTAGATCTAATATCTACAAATTTCAGATCTGAGAATGGACTCACACGAAAACAGACGACGTAGCGAGAGAGAGAGAGAGAGAAAGAGGTGAGAATATCTTTTTGGTTATGAAATCTTTTAGATCTGAGAATTCGCTTACACTGAGGTGGAGAGAAGGCGGCTTGGCGGGCGGGAAGATGGGGGACGTGGGGACGCCGTTGGTTGGAGGAGAGAGTAAGAATGGCGGGTTGCGACGCCGTTGGTCGGAGGAGAGAGTAAGAACGGTGGGTTGTGACACCGCTGGTTGTCGTAGGGGAGAGGGACGGAGTAAAGATGTAGTGGGGTAAGACGACGGTGGTAGTGGCGTGGGGTGGGACGGGTTGGGGGAGGAATGGGGTGGAGGCGGAGGGAAGAAGAGGAGATGATGAGATGAGAAGATGAAGAAGAGAGAGAGGGGGGGTTTGTCAAGATGAGTGCAGAGTATGAGGTGAAAGTCTTTTGGGTGGAGTAGGGTTAATTGTGTTAGTTGGGGATGTTATTTAGTTGGGTGATTTTGATCCATTGATGGGCATAAAATAAACGGTTAAGATGAACTAGAATAGTTTCTTTGATGATCCATGTGATGCTTTAGTAACCAATGAATTGTTAACACTTCATATATATTGATATTAATTTATTATTATTGTTATATCTTTTTATTTAAAAGAAATATTGTATTAATATTATTGTTACTTATAATTACAATAATAATTACACTTAAATAATTTGTAATAGTACTTACAGTAATAACAAATAATAATAACAATTATATTATCATCATCATCATCATTAATATTATTATTAGTACTATAAATACCTATAAAGAATAATACTCCCTCTATCCCGGATAGATAGTTTCATATTGATTTATTATAGTCAAGAAAAATAATTTTTTTTACCAAACATTGGTGTCAATTTAAAGATCACAATAAAATTCTAAAAATTGTTGATGAATCACTTAATAATTTATTAGTTACAAATTTTAGATTTCACTAGAATTATTAGATCGTCACCAATGGTTGGTCAAAGTTCATTTTTGTTAACCATAAAAAGTTAAAATGAGACTATCTTTGTAAGATAGAGGGGGGGGGGAGTAATACCAAATGAACAATAAATGTTAACCAACACCACCATCCACTTCACCACCATATCACCACCACCATCACCACTCAACACAACTACCCCTATCATTACCACCACCTCACCGCATCCCACAAACCACCATCAACAAGGATAAACGCCACCATTACCACCACCGGTGCCACTTACCACCACTCAACCACCACTACTTCTCCAATAATTTATCGGGACTTTACCACCTCCACCATCACTTCCACCATCGTCACAACACCCATTACTAACCATCGACACCATCAACACAGGTGCTACCAACTTGACGACGCCATGAACACTACTCCATTAGCAATTCACCGCAACACCACTACCATTACCACCACAACCTCACCAATATCTCACTACCATTATCAACACAACACCAACTATGACACCACCACCATTACGACCATCAAAGCCAGTCATACTACCACCGCTACCAATATCATTAACACCACTTCATCAAAAATTCACCGCACCACCACAACCCTTACTATTAACCACCACACCAACATCGGAAATATAAATCATCAACTATACCATATAATTATGACGTATGGGTTTTAATTTAATTATTTAAATATTATAAGGTTAGTTAAAAAGATAAAAATCATCGAATTAATAATCAAATAATTATTATTCTTTTAGTAATTATGCAAACTTTGTCCCTAAATGTTTTTTTTTAACATAACTTTGTCCCTAAATGTTTTTTTTTTTTTTTGAAATTTTTTTCGCCGGTCTCTTTATACATGTAAAACCAAATGTTTGAAAAGGAGATTACAAGATTATATATGAATTTTTGCCACCAAATTGTACAAAGAGTTGAGATTTTCAGATGTCCCTTAAAATGAAATTTGGACACTCATTTAGGGACAGAGGTAGTAATATTTAATAATATCTAGTTTAATATAAAATAAAAAATAGTATGTTATTAATTAATTGATTCAATTAAGTTCACAAATTATTATTTTTAATTTATGTTAATTTTTTAAATATTAATTAACTATTAAGAATTAACATTTATTTAAATAAAACTATTGAAATTTTGAATTTCAAATTCCCGCTCAAATTTCGAATTCCCACTAAAATTTAGGGACGAGCAATTCGTTGCTAATTTAATTGTCCGTCCCCATATCAAATTTTAGCAACGACCAAGTCGTTGGCATTTTAAAAAAAATAGCAACGACCAAGTCGTTGCCAAATCGCATGAAATTCGTTGCCATTTTTTCTAAAAAATAGCAACGACTAGGTCGTTGCCAAATTTACTTTGTCCGTTGCTATTTGGCAACCAACCATGGTCGTTGCCATATTTCCGTTGAGAAATTATATGATTCTAGTAGTGTTTGTAAATTATAAGAAGTTTTATTTTGCAAATTATTTCTAAATATTTTCTAAATATTGTAAAAAAAAATAGACTTTCAGTTATTTAGTGTGAGAAATTATTTTCCCTCAAAATCTACTCGCGTGGGACTGGGAAGGTGTAGCTTTAGTTTAAATGGGTCGGGCGGGTCCGCGTTCTAGTGATTTTAAATACTTGCTCTGTCCCAAAATGATCTTTATGTTTGACTAATCAAAATTTTTAAGGATATGAACTAATGAACACTTGCTTAGATAAAGCCTAAATTGTATAAATATGAAGAACTTTTTGGGACAATGAGAAATGACAAATGAGAAGATCATTTTGGGAGGGACGGAGGGAGTAGAAGTTGAACGCTGGACAAAACCCAAACACCTGCTTTTCTAGGGTTATTGGAAGGGGGACTTCGAGTGAAAGAGCTTATTTGTTTAGATTAATTTCTTGGGTTTCAATGGTGTCGACAGAGTGAATGTGTTTAACTTGAGTAATGGATAAAACCCAAACACCTGCTGCCCTCGGTTACTTCTTCTGGTACTTTTGCACTCTCTCTCTCTCATCTCCGTTTTCGGAAATCATTTGTTATCGAGGCTATCATTGCTAAAATTGTAATTTCTTGATTTTACGTAATCATCTTGCTTAGTTCTTTTCTACACTGTCTGGGTTTTGAATTCAGGAAACAATTGGTTGTTTATTTGATTTTTGTGTGTAGATAAACGGCTTGCAAGCATACCATATCCAACTTTCGTGTCCTTGAAATTGCAGGTAAGTAGTACGTTGTTCCTTCTTTCTTATCTTAGTGATTCTCGGGTCACTAAAAATTCAGTAACTTAGTGCTCTGATTCTTAGGTATCTCTACTTCAATTCGTGTGCGTTTTCCTAATTTTTGTTTTATGCAAAATTTCGTGCTTTGATTTGAGAAAATAATATGCTGATTTTGTTATGTCATCAATGACAAGAACGGTTTTATAAGGATTGATTTTAAATAGCTTGAAATGAGAGACTCAAATTTGTTGATAAGGTTTAAGAGAGCCGGTGAATTTTCTATTCTTTGTAATTTATCGGAGGTTTTGTTAGGTTAATAGTTTGTCAATAGTTTGGTTGTGCTCAATGTTGTCAATGGCTATGGATGTCAACCAGATCCATAAAACTAATGCATAAAATCACTATGTCGGATTCGGGATGCTGTTGCTAATTAAAAATGTTGACGCGGTAAGTCCTATTATGGAGCCACTTTGGAATTGATCTGTTATTTTTTTTTGGATTGTTTGCATAGTGCATTGGGGAAGCTTGGCAACATGTGCAGTAGTTAATAAGTATTCAGTGATTTTTATATCTTTAGATTTATGTATTTAATTTGTACTACCCTGTCTCAACTCTCAAAATGAAACCAAAAGTTTTCAACTTTGCTATTGATCTGGAACAAATTTTTAAGTTTTTTGTTCATTCATTTGGGACGGAGGGAGTACTTTTTTTTTTTTTCAAATGATGTAGTACTCTCTCTGTCCCGAAATAAATGTCGCCGTTTTTCGTACGTTTGTACGAAGGAACTTTGAGCACTAATTTTAATTTAATGTAATCATTCTAATGATAATTTCAAATTGTTATTTATTTTGTACTGCCATGTCTCAAAATAATGACCACAAGTTTTCAACTTTGCTCTTGATCTGGAATAAAGTGCATTCATTTGGGACGGAGAGAGTACTTTTTGTTTTCAAATGACGGAGAGAGTAAGCATTTGGATTTCTGTATTTAGATTTGTAATCGGGATGTTGTGATATATTGATACATAAAGAAGGTTTGTTCATCCCTTTTTTTATTGTTGTGTTTCTCTTTCTTTCCCAGTTATCTTTTTAAAGAGAGTGTCAACTAAACATGCTTCAATTAGAACCGCCTCAAATGCTGCACTTTCATTTTTCTTTTATATGTTTCTTTGCCACGGTTTAGATTTTGCACTAGCAGATATGAGTGGATTATTTTCTTAAAAATATAGTTTTGTTGTGTTGTTTTTCTTTTATGAATTCTTTGTTAGAATGGTTCCAGTGGAGGGATGATATGAGAGTCCCTCACTACTAACATACGCGAGTTCAATTACTAGGTTGCAGACTCCCTGCAAAAGTAAAGGAACTTTGTTAACTTCTTTTACATACTGACATTATTATATATGCATGAACCACCAAGTCACCACTCTCTGAAAAAAAAACATGAATAATATATCAATGGGAAAGAATAAAGAAGTATCACTAACAACGCCATGTATTTCAGGCTACTACTATTTGCGGATCACAACAGGTGAGTACAAAGGATATTTGAGATTTCTTCTTTATTTCTTGAAATGAGATTTTGTATTCTTACTACTCATTGGTAAAAGCTACTCTCTTCGTCTCATAACAACTTCCACCATGTTACTCAAAATGGTCAACTTTATTACATTTTGTTCAAGACTTTTAAAAAAATTGATGATTCTAATAATAATCTAAATATTGTTATTTATAGTATTTGTAATACTGATTCAATAACAATTTTTATTTTTTTCATTAAGAACATCAAAGTTTCTATGAAGTTTTGGTCAAAGTCCTATAAAGTTCACTATTCGATCAAAATTGTGCAAGTTGTTATGGGTCAGAGGGATAATATTTTAGGTTCAACCAGGTAACCTGCTTCATCTCTTGCTTTCCAAGGAAGATGACTTAATTTACCTTAGTATGTCATTTAGCATTTTGTATCAGGAAGAAAATAATGAAGTGCTACTTTGTTCTTAAATGAATGTACATTTTTCATTGATAGTATTGATTAATCTCATAAGTATGTTTATTGATCAACTATGTATATAGTGGGGCACGAGTACTTTTACGAATACATTTATTTATTATACACTCTCAATAGATATTTCATGTGAAAACTGTGTTATGAACTGCCAATATTTATATCTGAACAATATGTGAATATTTAAAATGTATGTTTCCAAATTAACCATTATAGTTATATTAACTCCTTTTATTTAGTCTCTTTTATTTGTTGGAGTTTTTTGGTCGTGCGTTTAACGCACGGGTGTTACACTAGTTTTTATAAAGTTTTGATCAACTACATGACACTTATCATATGGTGGGATATCGGAGTATTTCCGTTTTTCCTTTCTTTCATTATTTCATTTTTTTTTCACCACTCATTATTTCATTATTATAATGGGAGCGGCTATTACCACTACACTTTATGCTTATCCACTACATATTGTGTTGACGTAATTTCACTTCAAATACTTATCTTCTTTGATATATATTGAATCACTTTTCTATGCATAAAAGTTTCTTTGAATCTTTATGCAATATAATTTCGTCAATTGTGGATTTTTGTAACTTCTCAATATCGACCTATTATTTTCACATCAGTCACTCCAATCCTTTCACACAAAAAAAAAAAAAAAAAAGTCTCGT
Organism: Campanula takesimana; assembly: GCA_026119855.1. Lineage (NCBI taxonomy): Eukaryota > Viridiplantae > Streptophyta > Magnoliopsida > Asterales > Campanulaceae > Campanula > Campanula takesimana. The sequence goes on along the minus strand of JAOWBW010000296.1, from coordinate 2,498,871 downwards.
CGTCTTAAAATGAATGTTAGGAGTATATTTTTGTTCTTGATCAAAAATAAAAAAATAAAATGATTTTGAATAGAGGTAATAATAATAAGGGTGAATTACATTTTAGGCCCCAAAGTTTGGGGGTCGTTCCTATGATGGGCTCTGAAGTATCTCCGTTAGCATTTTGAGCCCCAAAGTTGTCATCCTGTTAGCATTTTAGGTCTTTTAACCAGTTTTGTTAGAAAAACTCGTTAAATAGGCACGTGCCACGCACATGCCACCTAACGGAGGATAGTTTGAAATCGATTTAACTTATAGGGGGTTTACTGCACATTCTTAAATTTAATGGGCTTAAATATTAAAAAAATCATTCTTTTTAGGAAATTTCACAGAAAAATAAAAGAAAAAAAGGAAAACAAGAACAAGAACAAATATTAAAAAAAAACATTATTTTTAGGAAATTTCACCAGAAAAATAAAAGAAAAAAAAAGGAAAACAAGAACAAGAACAAGAAAAAGAAAAGAGAGGCAGAGAGGTCGAATTCATCGTCAATTGCCCTCTCTCCATCACCGGTTCAAGAAAACTCACGAACAACCCCTGATTTCGTGAACCGATTTGAACACCATATGGTTCACGATTCATCCCCAATTTATTTTGAATGCGACGATCGAATGCCCGGCAGTCGTCGTCGAAAGTCGCCGGTGTAGATCCTGCTCCTGATCCCAATCAATCTGCAACAACATCAAAATCAGCATCATCAACATCCATGGATAATTCAATGAAGCTCCAATTCCGCCCTAATTAGTCCGTCAGATCCACCAACTTATTTTCCCGAAACCCTAGACATAATCACTCCAAATGTAACCTAATTTTCCTCGCATTGACAGCTACATTCATCGTATTATGTTGTTACATGTTGTTCACTGGTTCTCAAACATCAGAGAAGCGGAGATTCGGGATTGTGATTGGTGGAGTTTTCTCTGAAGAGGGTTCCGAAGGAAGTGTGGGGGGAGACGGAGGTTAGGCTGATGGCCACGGTTGGGTTTTTCTCCGGCCGGAATCAATGGAGGTCAACGTCGAAGAAGAAGACGTCGCCGGCGTAGGAAGGGATCGCGCGGAGCGGGAAGGGATCGCCGGAGTTGGCAGGACCGGTGAGGAATTAGAGAGCGAAAGTAGAGAGAGACAAAAAATATCTGGGTGGGTGTTTAAAAAGGTTAATTATTTGGATTTTTGTTTTAATATATAAGCCCATTAAATTTAAGAATGTGCAGTAAACCCCCTATAAGTTCAATCAATTTCAAACTATCTTCCGTTAGGTGGCATGTGTGTGGCACGTGTCTATTTAACGAGATTTTCTAACAAAACTGGTTAAAAGACCTAAAATGCTAACAGAATGACAACTTTGGGGCCCAAAATGCTAACGTGGATATTTCAGAGCCCATCATAGGAACGACCCCCAAACTTTGGGGCCTAAAATGTAATTCGCCCTAATAATAATCTTGCATTAATTAAATTGAGTTTTAGTCTACATTCCATGCATTATAACGAAATTCCTTGCATAATTATCGGCACCCAGCTCTAATTAATTTTGAGTGTTTTTCTTTTCTTCTAGGATGCAAACTTGTGTTCATATACATACCCTTTTTTTAGTTGGATCTTAAAAATGTATTGAATGAAAAATGAAAAAATAAATCATGTGAAAAATATAAATCATGAATTCCTTAAAATTTTGTCTTTTGAAAAATACAATATAAATCACTGTATTGAAAAAGCACAATGGTTTTGCTCTTTTTAGGCAATATTGTTGATTATATATTCTTGTATATGCATATCATAATTGTATGATCTTTGTTTTTTTTTTGTTTTTTAACCGTAAAGTGTTCTATTATAAAAAATAAAGAAGAGAAGAATTTTAAATTATATGAATAGAGTTTTTATTTTGAAATTTTCATTTATTGGGAGAGAATCAGAGTAATTCGTTTTATACGTATAACTAATAGGGTTTTAAAGGCAGATTTGTCTAAATAACTATTAAATATTAATAATGTAGTGAATAAGTAAAAAATACTCCCTCCGTCCCAATTTAAACTTAAAAAAAAGGGTTTAAAAATTAAGAAAAAAAGTGATGTGTTGTAAGTGTAGATGGTTTGATATGAGAGAGAAAGTGGGGAATGGAATTGTTAGTAGGCAATTATTGTGAGTATGATATATAGGGCCACAAATAAAAAAGTATTCTTTCCGTCCCAAAACACCTTGCATTTATTTTCTTTTTGGGTGTTCCATTGGTAAGTCTCATTTCCTAAAATTTTCAAAATTTATTGTTTTTTTATTCTCTTTACCCACTTGTCATACTCACACACTTACTTTTGGGCACCACTTATAAATCTCACTCATCTTATCATACTCACAACCTATTTCTCACTCACAATACTTTTGATTGTATATACTCACTCCTTAATTCTCGTACATCCTCAAAAGTGTGCAAAGTGTTTTGGGATGGAGGGAGTATAGTACAAAACTTTCCTTTTTAAGTTTTAAAATTTAAAATGAAACACCCAAAATGATTTTTTTTAAAGTTTATAATGGGACGGATGGAATATAACGGTCTTAGCTCCTCCCTATAATAATTATGAGCAATGCTAGGGGACCAAAATAAACTCATAAAATATTGCTCACAAAATGATGTGACGATATTTTATTGGTTGCATCAATTATGGACCCGCCACACTCTACTTAAAAACACCAATAAAATTATGACACCTAGGATTTTGTGAGCAATATTTTGTTACTTTTTTGTGCCTTGTATTATTCAATAATTATTGTACTTATTACTAGCATTTAGTAGGTGGAAGGGCCATTTTGACTTTTGCCTCCAAGTAAAAAAGTTCTTTTAAAACAACAACACATAATTGCATTCCAACTCAAAAAGTTATCTTTCTCTCATTTCTCGGTCAAATAATTCGGTGGGGACGTGTAAGGAAAGAGTTAAGAGGCACCGAAACCGTTTTCTCAAAAAAATAATAAATAAAAATCCCTTTGGTCCTACTATTTCACAAAGAAGCCCCCTTTTTTGTTTACACTATGAGGTTCTTTTACTTGTTGACACTTATGCCCTTCAAATTTATCCCAACTTTCCTCAACCCAGCATCTAAAAGACCTCCCAAGAAAACATTACACACAAACAAGTTCTCATGAGAAGACCTATTATTAGCTCTACAATATACCTTGTGATTTTATGTTTGTACAACTCTATTGTTTTTAATAAAAATTATATTCCCTACTTTCGCTTCAATTTTTGACTAAGCAGCAAAAAATATATGGGGAAGTGACCGTTGGCTCCCCCGATCTGTTAACAATCCTTAAAAAAAAATATAAAAAAATAGATGCACTATTTTAATTTTTTTCTCTAAATAGCTCGGATAAAAACCCCACACTCCTTTATTGATTGCCGCTTTAGTCCCTTTTTGGCCATGTTTGGCGCTTCAAGCTAAATCTCATACTGCCAATGTTGAACTCTCGACAAAGTTCACAAATGGTCCATACGAAACATTGTTAACATTAGACTCCTTCCTCCAAACTCAAAATTGATCATTATTAATATTTATTACTCCCTCCGTTCCTATTTACCTGACGTTTTAGCTTGAATCACAAAGACCAAGGAAGCAATTAATACTCTTCAGATTTCCGTTTATACCCTTTGTATCCCATCTTAATTACCCACGTTCACTAACTCACCCCACCCAACCTTTTCTTCTCCTCCCTGCACTAGATCCTTCTTCCTAATTGAACACACCATGTTTACCAGCATGAAGAGAACCACCACCGTCCATATTTTTCACTGATCGTTTTCTATGCTTCTTACTGTAAATCAATATTGATTCCCTTTCTTTTTAATTTTGATAATACTAATCTGGGTTTGATCCGTTAAAAAAATAAAAATAAAAATTGAGATTCAAGGTTTTGAATCAACTTCTCTTTCGTTGATCTTGCTTTAATATCTCCTCCCTTTCGTTGTTCTGATCTCTACCCTCCGGCACACAATCGACACTGTTGGAGCCACCGACACCAAGGCTGAGGATAACGATGAAAATACCCTCACTTTGTTGCTCGACGGTAGAAAAATCAATTCGGGGCAGAGTCGCAACACTGCTCATCGCCATCTTCTTTGAACTTTGAGGACACAAAGTTGCTCAAAAACTGAAGAGGATTCTGGTGCTCTGCTCCAAAAAAAAAGACCCATATGAAACAGTGATTTTTTTTTTCTCTTTTAGAAGCAAATGAAGACTGATTATTAGGAAGATAAGCGCATGAAGAGAGAGAATGGCGGAGGACACGAGGAGTTGTTGAGGGCAATTTGGTCAACTATAGTCCTAAAAACCCAAAACGTCAAATATTAAGGAATTTGTTGAGAAGGCTAAAACGGCTTTTAATTAGGAACGGAGGGAGTAATATTAGACTCCTTCCTCAAAACTCCAAAATTGATCATTATTATCCTTAGACTCCTTCCTCAAACTTGATCATTATTAACGTTAGACCCTTTCCTCAAAATTCAACACTTTATGTTGTTGAAGCACTCACACACTTTGTCATTTAATGGTTCCATCAATTATTGTTGATGATTTCACCTGCCGGAAGAAGAGAAGGGTAGTATGTTTTATACTGAAAGTTTCATCGACTTATGTGTTGCATCATTTTAACTATTAATTGTGCTTTAAATAATGATCAATCGAGATTAAAATTTTAATGATACATTTATATTTTCGGAATCAATATAATCACAATCAATCGTATGCCAAGCAACCAAAAGTCACAATTCCATGAGGTGACGAGTCATTGACCAAGTAACTTGACTTAGAACCAGTGTTCTAAAAAAACCCTGTCTAGGTCCCGCCTAAGCGTTCATGAAACGCTTAGGTTCCGTCTAGGATATTATAATAATTTTTGAATTCTCGGCCCCGCCTAGGCCCCGCTTAAGCGCTAGGCGGCCGCCTAGCGTTTTTTAAACCTTAACAAATGGAACAATTGAATCTGTCAGGATATTTGACCAAAAAGGGTAAAATGGTCATATAAGCATACTTCTTTCTTTCCATTTAACCAGCAGAAGAAAAATGTCCACTGATTTCTTTAGTCAAGTACGAGTATTTATGATGTACTGTACTCCCTACATCCAATATTTATTTCTACTAATGTGAGTGCACGGGGATTAAAAAAATACTCCATCCGTTTCAAAATGATTTTCACGTTTGACTATTCAAACATTTTATGTTTTAAGGATATGAACACTTACTTCACCAGCCATGTTTAGTTTATACACTTTTAAGTTTAAATCGTTGAAATGTGAGGAACTTTTTGGGACAACGAAAAATGACAAATGAGAAAATCATTTTGAGAGTGGGTATGTTGGAAAAGTAAGTATTGTTAGTGAGTAGGAGAGAGAAAATAAGTTAGTGGATAATTGTTGTGAATGAATAAGGGAGAGAAAAATGAATATTTTAGTTAAATAGCAATAAGTATGAAATGCCCAAAATAAAAAAAGAAAGTCTCTCGTGAGACCGTCTCATGTATGAGACGGGTCTCAATCAATGAGAGAGTAAATGGGCTTGCTCCGCCCCGCCTGTAGGGGCAAACCATTTACTCTCTCAATGGAACCCGTCTCATATGTGATGTGAGACCATCTCACGCAAATTTTTGTCAAATAAAAATAAGTAGCGAGATAATATGATACGGTGAAAGTATGGCTAATGAATTGATGACCGACACGATCCACCGTACATGTTTCTCTCCATAATACTCCCTCCATCCTCAAATTATTTTCATATTTGACTATTCAAACTTTTTTTAAAGGATACGAACACTTGCTTGATTAGCCATATTGTGTTTATCTACATTTAAGTCTAAATTAGTAGAAATTGGAAGAACTTTTTGAGATAATGAAAAATGACAAATGAGAAAATCATTTGGGGACGGAGGGAGTAGTAAAAAAGAAAACAAAATAAATCTCTCTATATATGTGTGTTGTTTGACAAAAAAATAAAATCTCTCTCTCCTAAGCCGCCAACTAACTGTGGGAAAACACTGGTCAAACCCAGCTGCTGCTTGTTCGTTCATGGTGGTTTGATCTTAATTCCAATTCCAAATCAAATTCCGGTGATTCCAGTATGTTACGATTGTGTTTTTCGTCAGTTTATACCATTCTCTCGGTTGTCTGCTTCATATTTCTGCCCCAAATTTCCCATGCTCAACCCCTCACAACTCACCCATCTGAAGGTACGCAATTCTCTCTCTCTCTCTCTCTCACACACACACACACACACATACTGCTTGTATGAGCTTAATTGTGAATTGTGGAAATGATTTGATTCAAATTAGGTGAAATTAGAGTAATCGATAAGGAAGCATAGCTGTTTTTCAGTCTGAGGATCAATCCCAAATGATAGTTAATAGTTCTCATGGGCATTTTATTTTATTTTCTAATTTGAGGAGTTGGTTTGGTTGAATTGATTGTGAATAGTAATAGTGGTGGGATGTGAATATGATTCCAGAGCAGCAGTGCAGTAGTCCGTCGCCTAGGAAAGTATTTTTTTTTTTTTTTCTGTTGATTAATGGTGCAAGGTGGGAATTTCGGGTGCCAAACCGGTTTCTCCCTCATTTCCTTATCGGCCACTTTGGAATCTCGTGTTTTTAACGCATGTTTTAATTGACTGTACATTAATCTTAATCTACTTTTCGTTATTTTAAACCAAAAACAACTTCATGTGGGAATGGGTTCCTCTGCCTTTCACACCCATGTAGGAGTAGTTCATATCGTAGCGAGTTGCGATTGCATCATTCCACTTGTCGATATAGTTTAATGGTCTGTATTAGGTCAATATAAAATCACAAAGTTTTGATGTATTCAGTTTGGACCCCTAAATCAAGTAACTGAGACAATATATGAACCGTGAAAGTCAAGAACCTCAATATGGGAGAAATCATTGCCCATTGTATTCTTCTTTGTGATTTTTGTTTCTTGAATCTGAAATCTTATATTTTTGATGAAGTGTTGAATACTGCAAGGAAACAGTGTATAGTATGTTACACCTAAAGAAAAATGTGCTCTTCTTTAGCAAATTCATGAATTTGGTTATGAGAATTGGTTTAGTTGGATTTTGTCTTCTTTATATTTATTATAAAAGGAAGACACTTAAGTGTGTACATACATATCCGTTGTCATGAGGTCGTTTCATTGTTCGACACTTCATTAAACTTCAGTAAATTCCATGTGCAGAAAGCAACTGTCAGTCATAATACATTGAGCAATAACATCTTTCTTCTGGATAGATCACATTTAATGGTACTTATCATTTCACTTACTTAAAAACTTTACTACTTTTGTCAACTTGTGGGCATTTTCACTTAACTACTTAACTGCATTGACAAGGATGAAGGATATAACTGAGATGCAAACACCCCCATATAATCATACCTTTTCTTGTTTGTAACTTCTTTGTTTTCTCATTAGGTCATGTCCTTCCGTATATCAAATGTCAACTCACTTTCTTCCTTATAAGCTTTGACGTGGCTTAGTCTTTCTCCAATCTTTTCCATGTTGCATGATTTCACGTCTTCTTCATTCAGGTCTCCATTATACTCTCTCCGTCCCAAATAATCTTCACATTTGACTATTCAAAATTTTTAAGGATATGAACTTGCTTCACTAGCCATGCTGTGTTTATGCACATTTAAGCTAAATGTAGATATGGGAAGATCATTTTGGGACAATGAAAAATGGCAAATGAGAAGATCATTTTGGGACAGATGGAGTATAGCTTAAACACCAGCTGCTGCAGGGTAGGGTATATTAGAGTGAGTTATAATGCAAACTGTTTTAATCCCATTGGGGTTAAGCCATTACCAAGCTCGCTTGACTTAAATGTTTGGCTAACTTCGGGCAGAGGCTCAATTTTTGCCCCCTTGGGGCTAGGGGCGCTCCTTCGAGTCGATTTCAGTTGTGGAACTGATTCAGCTCACCTCAACCTTGGTTATAAGGGAAGCCACATCATTGCTAATCAACACCCACTGACCGGACTACCTAAACAGTCCTTATATAAGAGAGTATAAAAATAAAAAAGAATTGGGTACTAAGGCTCCGTTTGTTTCACCGTAAAATGTTTTACGGAAATGTTTTACATGTTTTCCGGTGTTTGGTAACTAAAAGGGAAAAAAGTTCATAATGTAAAAATATTTTACGGTCAATGGAAATAAGCTAGATTTTCCGTAAACAACTTACGGATTTCTCCTCCGTAAGTCATTTTACGGAAAATGTTAACTCCCTCACTCACATACCTAACTCCCCCATACAATCCCACCCTACCCACTCCACCTCCAA
>JAOWBW010000296.1:2445400-2490424 GCA_026119855.1 Campanula takesimana | reverse complement strand
GATCTCTGATGTTGCTCAACATAGCACCCAACCACTCAAGATCACCAAGGTTCTCCTCAATAACAAGTACCACTCAAGGGAAATAAATTTAAAATCTCACAAGGAAAAGATATCTTTCAATTTAAATGCAAATTTTTCACTACTAACTCCATAAACCAACTACCAGGCACAAGCTTGCAACAACAATTTACAAATTTCTTAATGCCTAAATAGCATGAAAGCTAAATACATATATATACCATGCTAACTAAAACACACTAGCATATAAAATCCACAACCATAACATCAAAATCTTGTGATGACAACATCACTAAACCGGCAATAAAAACACGCCCATGAATACGCACATCACAAGTAACGATACTTTATCGGTCCTCTAACACTCCCCCTTAGGAAGACACATCTAACACATAAGGTAAAGACTCAGAAGACACACAAAATCAAGAAGCACAATGCACAAACACACAAGTATGCGAAGAGAGCCAGGGTCTATAAGTGTGTGGCTCTCAAACTAGACATAGGAATATACCTCCAGTCACATTAGAAGAATCTGAAATCTGTTGTTGATTGATGGAAGAAACACGATCTTGCACCTTAACCTTTCCTGCAGCATCCCTCTTTTGGCCCCGAGATGACCCAGCTGCACTTCCCGATAACTGATTCTTAAATCTAAAGCAACTCTTCGAAAGTGACCCAACTGACCAAACTCAAACATTTGCCTTGCTTTTTTCCAACATTTTTCTTCTAAATGTCCCATCCTTTGACAGTAGTTACATAATCGTTTACTTCGAGTTCCTCTATTATGCGGCCCTTGAAAAGATGCCCCGCTTGCGAAGGTGTTCCTTGATATTTCTCTACTATCTCCACGCTGGGGTTGCGGTTTTACCTGTTCTCCTCGTTTTGTCACATCTGAGGTTTCAATCTTGGTTTTATGATCCTCTATATCGCGATGATTTCATGACAGCTTCAAACATACCTTGGAACAATGCTCGAACCTCGTCTTTAGCGTTACCCGACCCTGAAGGCCCTGACTGATCCCTTCGGGCCAACCATTTTCAATAAGTACCTGCATAAAACTCTCAACGTTACTTACCCTATACACAACTACCTCCTAGGTCATTTAGTCATTCTAGACCATCTACAACCTAGTCTGATACCAACTGTCACGCCCCGACCCGTGGTCCTACTTGGCCCCACGCCCGGGACACGCGAGGAGACGTCGTAAAGCAACTCTAAGAAATTTTTTCGAAATATATTTTCATAAAAAGATTCACACAACAAACACGTTACCAAAACATGACTTTAAGTCACAAAACAAACTTTCTCAAATGAGTACTAAGCCACTTGGCTACAACTACTAACTTTAATTACTTAAATTACAAACACGAACGTCTACTAAAAGAGATGATACAAACCAAGTCACGGGTATACTACCCAAAAGGTATTACATTTACATAATGTATCCTTTATACACATCACTTCCCAAAAGTCTTACCCAAGATCTCTTTACCAACGTCCTCCCTGTGCTGTGACCTATTCCCTGGACTCCTTCTTATAAAAACGGTAAACAAATAAGGGGTGAGAATAAATCTCAGTAAGTTACAAAATGCAACTACATTACATGCTAATATGATGATCATAAAGAAACAATATTAACAATTAAGCGTATAACACATAGCACATAACATGAGAGGCTCCCTATCGCCAACCGTCCCATACCGGTTGGAAATAACGACCAACTCATCATGCAACACATAAAGCGGAAATAAACACTCATACGTGGATACTGAGCCAAGGTTCTCAAACCAAACAATAGCCATCTGAGAGGCATCAATGAGCAGCATCGAAGAGCTGAAACGGGTTCCGAACCAAACAACAACAACAACAACGGGGGGAAAATGACACAAAGTCATAACCCAAAGTGCCCAACCTTTGGCCTAAGGAAGGGGGTTAAAAATGGGAAACCAATGATAGGAGCCTTATAATGTACTTGGCTCGGAGACCATTATAATCCCTATCACTGCCCAACACACACAAAAGTACCAGCTGGACTTTAGACACAACCGAAGCAAAGAAAACTTGCTTAAACAACAAACGGGGTATGATTCCAAAGTAGGGAACCACACAAGCTCATATTAGAGAAGTAAACACGTTTTCATAATAGTATGCACCATATTGACATTAAGTCATCACACAAACCATCCAAACCATCACATTAATCCAAACTTGATCACAAAAGACCAACTCTACCATAATGAACCATGGATACTCATTTTGGTACTAATCACCTACTGGATTTACGTGCTATAAAAATCAAAACCCCACTCAATAACCAACCCATCGTGTAGTACTCGAGAAGAGCTTTCCAACGATAGTTTACACGACTAAAACGGAGTCCGGATGAAGAAGTTATGACCTCCGGAAGATTTTACGTAAAAATACACAAGTTCAGACTTTGGGCCCTTACACGACTCGTGTACCACTACACGACTCGTGTAAGAACTTTTACACAAGTCGTGTAACAGTACACGACTCGTGTAGAAAAAACACCCTTCAGAATCTCTCCTTACACGACTCGTGTACCCCTACACGAGTCGTGTAATCAGCCCAGAAATCCCATTTTGGCTGAAAACAAAATACTCCCTTCATCTCACCAACCCAAAACACTAACCTTATCAACCCTCAACATTTTCAACCCTTACAAAGGCTACAAATCAGCCCAAACACCATACAAACACCAACTTCTATACCCTTCCTAATACTAACAAGCTATGTACAAGTTTTTACTACTCCCTCTGTCCCAAAATTACAAGTATATAAAAATATACCCAAAACATTATTTTATAACATATAAAGCATATATAGCATACTTATGACCATTTTAACATTTAAAAGGGGGATTAGTAACTTACCTATTTTTCGGAAACGAGTCAAGAAAATTATATTGTTCGGTAGATGTGGCCTACTCAACACCCTGAACATTTATATATAATTAGATTTGAAAATGGAGTAGTAAATTAAAATAGGGAAAATTATCAAACAAACTCTTACCTAAGTTTCTCTTCTTCAACAATGGAGATTTCTCTGGAAATGATTAGGAAAAGAAATGGTGGTGTGCTAAACTAAGGGGAGGGAGGGATGAAGAGGTGAGTTTATACCATTTCCAACTTTCTATTTAAGCCCCTCCTTCTTTCAAATTGAACAACCAAGCCCTTGAACCTTATTTTTATACTTTGGCCCATAAAATTCCACTAACACACTAACTCCCCAAAACAAATATTACTTCTAACACTTTAACTAACACAAATAATCATATAAGATGTGCAATTCATGAAATATGATGCAACACATAAAATGCACACATAATGTTAAATTAAAATTCTCAAAAATATAAAATAATTATAAAATAAATAAAACTGATTTTTGGGGTCGTTACATCTTGGGTTTAGCTGGTTACTACAGAAGGTTCGTAGAGGGATTTTCGAAGTTATCAGGACCATTGACGAAGCTGACGCAGAAGGCAGCTGAGTTTGTTTGGTCAGAAGAATGTGAGAAAAGTTTTCAAGAATTGAAGAATAGACTAGTATCTGCACCAGTATTAACACTACCGACAGGGACGGAAGGTTTTGTTATCTACAGTGATGCGTCGTTGAAAGGACTAGGCTGTGTACTGATGCAAAATGAGAAGGTGATAGCTTATGCATCTAGGCAGTTGAAAGTGCATGAAAGGAATTACCCGACCCATGATTTGGAGTTAGCAGCAGTAGTGTTTGCCTTGAAAATTTGGAGACATTATCTGTATGGCGTGAAATGTCATATTTTTACAGATCACAAGAGCCTTAAGTATATCTTCACGCAGAAGGAATTGAATATGAGACAACGGAGGTGGCTAGAACTTCTCAAGGATTACGACTGTGAAATATTGTATTATCCTGGGAAAACCAACAAGGTGGCAGATGCCTTAAGTAGGAAGAATCACGGAATGTTGGCTACGTTGACCTCTAAGGGGGTAAGCATATGGAAAGATGTCAAGGAGATGAACTTGATAGTAAAAGTAAGCGGATACTTGGCTCGACTGACGTTATAACCTGCATTGTTGGGCAGAATTAAAGAGGCACGGGAATTAGACGAGGAGAGAGAAACTCTAATCGGAAAAGGGCAAGCAAAGGATCTTCACGTGGGCGAAGATGGAATTCTGAGGTACCAAAAGAGAGTATGGGTGCCAAATAATGATGAAATTAAGAGAGAGATATTGAGAGAAGCTCATTGCTCAAAGTTCTCTGTACATCCGGGAAGTACTAAAATATATAGGGATCTTAAGGAGTCATATTGGTGGAATAATATGAAGAATGACGTGGCAGAGTATGTGCATAGATGTCTGACGTGTCAACAAGTTAAGAGTGAACATCAGAATCCAGCAGGGTTGCTGCAATCATTACCAGTTCCCGAATAGAAGTGGGAGAATATTGCTATGGATTTCGTAAGTGGGTTGCCAAAGACGGCAGGGAAGTATGACGCTATATGGGTTATAGTAGATCGATTGACGAAGTCAGCACATTTTGTGGCAATCAAGAAGACTGATTCGTTGGAAAAGTTGGCCAAGTTGTATATCGACGAGATAGTGAGGTTGCATGGGATCCCGGTCACAATCGTGTCTGATCGAGATGCTAGGTTCACTTCGAAATTTTGGAACATCCTACAAGAAGCATTGGGAACAGAGTTGACCATGAGTACGGCGTTTTATTCACAGACAGATGGGCAGTCGGAAAGAACTATCCAGACACTGGAAGACATGCTGAGGGCTACTTCGTTAGATTGGCCCAATGCATGGGACGAACATTTACCTTTGGTGGAATTCGCATACAACAATAGCTTTCATGCCAGTATTGGGATGGCACCATATGAAGCATTGTATGGGAGGAAGTGTAGATCACCGGCATGTTGGGACGAAGTCGTCGAGAGGAGGTTAAGTGGACCGGAACTTGTACAAGTCACGGCAGATAAGGTACAACAGATCCGGAAGTGGTTACAGACTGCACAGAGTAGGCAGAAATCTTACGCAGACAATAGAAGGCGAGAACTGGAATTTCAGCCAGGGGATCGAGTATTCCTAAAAATATCACCCACGAAGGGAGTTATGCGTTTTGGGATTAAGGGAAAGTTAAGTCCACGATATGTGGGACCATTCGAAATTCTTGATAAGATCGGGGAAGTGGCTTATCGATTGGCGTTACCGCCGGTATTAACTGGAGTGCATAATGTGTTCCATGTCTCCATGCTAAGGAAGTATATTCATGACCCGAGTCATGTGATAGAATACAAGCAGTTAAGAGTTCGGGCAGATTTGACGTACGATGAACGACCAATCAAGATCGTCAACAGAAAGGAAGAGGTCGTAAGAAAGCGTACGGTCCCCTATGTAAAAGTGTAATGGAGCAATCACTCAGAAAGAGAAGCGACATGGGAACAAGAAAGTGAAATGCGCGAATTGTACCCGGACATCTTCTCGGATTAAGACTGGTCAAAGTTTGAGGACAAACTTCTTTTAAGGGGTAAGAATGTAATACCCGCAATTTTTTTTTTCTTTATTTAATTATTTTAATTGGTAACATTAATTTAGTTAAATAAAAATTAGAATTAATAAGTTGATTAATGAGTGGGCCGAAAGGAATGGGTTGGCCCGAAGGTTTTAATAAATAAACCCAACCCAATTAATAAACCATTCAAAGTATAAATACTTGGGTTAGTGAAAATTAGGTTATTCTTCTTTATCACAAAAAAAAAAAAAAAGGAAAACAAAACCCTAAATCTACCTAGCAGCCGCCGGCCAAGAAGGAGGAGGGAGGAGAATTTTCGGCATTGTTGTTGAATCTAATCCGATCATCTTCAAGGTAATACCAAACCCCACCTCCTAAAATTTGTTTCATTGGATTTGAATGAGTAAATCTTAATCTATGCATGTTTAAAGGAAATAATCGTTAGGGTTTTGCATGCTAGAAAAATTAATGGTGGAAATTTTAATGGTTAAATGCTTAGCTTTATTTTAAGTTTGATTCTATGATCATGAAAGGGATGAATTCATATTTTATGATGTATGGGAATAGTAATCTGCGATGAATAGTAACTTACGCTGTGAATAGTAAACTGAGTTAAAAAGCTGTGAATAGTAATCTGCGATGAATAGTAATTTACGCTGTGAATAGTGAACTGAGCTGGGAATAGTGTTTCATGCGATTGATGAAATCCTAAAAGCCATATGAATTGGGTATTGATTCTTGATTGAGAATGTTAAGAATTGGGACGGAAAGTTAGTATTTTCGTTAAGTTTATAATGAAAATAAACCATAAACTTTAATAGAATTGTTAGAAAGTTAGAAAACTAACTTGAAATGATGTAATAATTACTTGAAAAACCTTGAAGGTTAGAAAGTTAACGGAAAGGAGGAAGATTACAAGATTTCAATTAGTTTCCTAACGGAAAAGGACTAAACTGAAAAAGTTAAAGTTAAAAGGAATGGAAAGGGAAAACCTTTGAAGTTGAAGGACCAATCTGCAATTAATCCAAAGTTGAAGGACTAAATTGCAATTAAACTAAAGTTAAAGGACCAATCTGCAATTAATCTAAAGTCGAAGGACCAAATTGTAATTAACCCAAAGTTGAGGGACCAAATTGTAATTAACCCAAAGTTAGAGGACTTAATTGCAATTATATCAAGTTAAAGGACTGACTCGTAAATCAAAGTCAGAAACTTAAACGTAGGAAAAGAAGTAACGAAGTAAAGAAGTTAAACGCATCTCTCAGTTAACTAAGTAGAAATAGTTAACAATGTTGAGAGTACTAAAGTAAATTACTCCGTGCTTTGTAGATTTGCACAGAGAGGAGATTGCGAGGAAAAGCAATTCAGGTAAGGGATTACGTTCCTTACAGTATTTGAACTCCTGTTTATTGGAATTCCGTATTTTTCTAAAGTTAGCTATCAGTATGGCATGATAGTATTTGAATGTACTCTGCGTTATTGAACGTTCCTTGAAAGAATCTATACTTAGTGATGTCCCCATTGATCTACTAAGTATCGAAGTTTGAAACTTGTATCACATACTTGTACCTTGGTATGTTCTCATTTTAACTTGTAAGTTAACCACTTACTTGTTAGAGTGGCCAATGTCCAGTTAGAAAAGACATTGACGGACAGTCCAGTTAGAAAAGACTCGTCCTTAAACTAGGGATTGCATGAGTGATCACATGCCTTCTCTCAGGAATTGTCTGATTACAAGGATGATTCTAGACCCCGAGCATATATGTGTGGATACCATATATGTTACGACCCACACTATTGGCTTGAGAAGCTAGGTGTACAAATTGTACATTTGGCATTGAGGTTATAATGTACGTTACCCTGGAATTGACGGAACTTGAATGAATCCCTTTGGATTGTAGTGCCATAATCCTTTGGAAGTAAAATCTTAAAAGTAATACGACTGTATTGTTCTGCAGTCTCGAATCCAAAAGTAACTGAACCTATCTTTGTAAAAGTTATTCATAGTATTCGTTCTGGTCGTCTCTCCTTAGTAACTGGAGAGGCCACGTATGAACTTACTGAGCATTCGTTCGCTCATCCCTTCTCTATAAATTTTGCTTTCAGGATTTAAGTAGAAGGACAAGACAAGGAAAGCAGCCGTAGGAAGACGGTGGATTGAAGATTCTTAATTTAGTAGTTTTAAGTACGTTTATTTATTTTGATGTAAGTTGAAGTACATTGATGGTTAGGGTTGTTTACCTACCAAGACAAGTTTAAGTTACGCTTCCGCAATTGTTTTGAATTTATGGTTTAAATAAAGGGCCGTTGTGAACCCTAAATTGAGGTATTTATTATTGTTATTTAATGCCATTAAATGCTCAGATATTATAAGAAAATTCGGGGTGTTACATAGATTAACCTTCAATTATTGCTCAAAAATCCTTAAGACAAACATGAAAAAAACTAAGAATCTTAAACTGAGGCAGAAGTAGAGCAGATAAGGCGAGTACATCAAACTATCTAAGCAAGTAGTGGTACATTGTCAACTGCTTCATAAACAAAGAACAAATTGAACAATATAAAAATATAAATCATCACATAATTTATTACATTACATTAGTATAATAATTAATCATATATCCTACACGCCATACAGTTAATATAGGGAACTCATAAAAAATTGTACAGATTACATGATAAAATACTCTGTCCTTTCCTCTTATCTTCTTTCCATTTTCATAGTACTCCGTCCGTATATCCTTTGTTTTCCCTCAGCAGATCCTTTTTTCTTTGTTTAGTAGAGAAAGTATGGAGCGAGAACTGCGCAAGTACACTGATCTATTATATACTCCCTCCGTCTCAATTTAAAGTTTTTAGTTTGACTTTACATGGAGATTAAGAAAAAATAAATGTTGTGAGTATGAAAATTAAAATGGGAGAGAGAAAGTGGGTAGGGAGTTTTTGTTGTAAGAATGACAAGTGGGTCCCACTTTCTATTTTAGGTAATAAAGCAAAGTAAGAAACTTAAATTGAGACAAACTAAAAAAGAAAGTAAGAACCTTAAAGCGTGACAGATGGAGTATTAAATAAATGAATGTTTTTGACATTTGTAAAATGCATCATTTTAACTTTACTCCTATTACCACTCTCTTCATGTACCACTATCCAGTGGCGGACCCAGGAATTTTTTATAAGAGGGGCAAAATGGCATAACACATTTAAAGGGGGCAAAAATAAATACTAATGCATTTATTTTTTTAAACAAAGGGGGGCAAAGTCTAAAATATTGCACTAATACTCCACAACAACAACAAAGCCTTAGTCCCAAAATAATTTGGGGTCGGCTAACATGAATCCTCATATGTCATCGTGATAAAAGGAAGAGAGAGAGAGAGAGAGAGAGAGAGAGAGAGAGAGAGAGAGAGAGAGAGAGAGCGAGAGAGAGAGAGAAAGAGAGGAAAAAGATGGAGAAATAAAATAAAATAAATAAATAAATAAATAAATAATAAAAGTACGATCAACCCCCATCATTCACATGAATCTTCGCCCTCCACTCCGGCCTCTTCAACGCCACATCTTCATCCACTCCGAGTAAACTCATATCATTTTCAATTACCTTAATCCAAGTTTGCTTGGGTCTTCCCCTACCCCTCGCCATTGCATCACTTCTCCACTCTTCAGGCCTCCTAATCGGTGCATCACACGGTCTCCGTCTCACATGACCAAACCACCTTAGACGATGCTCCCTCATTTTATCCTCAATGGGCGCAACTCCTACTTTACCCCTGATCACCTCATTTCTCAATCGATCTTTTCTTGTATGCCCACACATCCATCGTAGCATACGCATCTCCGCTACATTCATCTTATGAATATGACACTGTTTCACGTCCCAACATTCAGTGTCATAAAGCAGTGCAGGCCTAATTGCCGTACGATAGAATTTTCCCTTTAATCTATTTGGCATGCCACGATCACAAAGAAACCCTGTGGCACTCTTCCACTTCAACCAACCTGCTTTAATCCTATGAGCCACATCTCCATCCAATTCTCCATCTTTTTGGATAATAGATCAAAGATAGCGAAAGAACTCGGAAGCTTGGACAATCTTTCCATCGAATGTGATCACTCCTGCCTCTCTACTTCCAACTTTGCTAAATTTACACTCCATATATTCAGTCTTGCTTCTGCTTAACCTAAAACCTCGAGATTCCAAAGTGTGTCTCCACAACTCCAATTTACTTTCAGCACCTTCTTTTGTCTCATCAATCAGCACAATATCATCTGCGAACAACATACACCATGAAATATCATCTTGGATTGACCTCGTCACTTCGTCCATTATCAGGGCAAAGAGAAAGGGACTAAGAGCAGAGCCTTGATGCACTCCAATCGTGATAGGGAACTCTTCTGTCTTCCCAACGCTTGTCCGTACACTAGTACTAACTCCATTATACATGTCCTTGATAATATCAATATATTTCTTTGAAACGCCTTTCTTTACTAAGGCCCACCAAAGTACCTATCTTGGCACTTATCATACGCCTTCTCCAAATCAATGAAAATCATATGCAAATCTTTCTTTTTATCTCGATATTTCTCCATGATTTGTCTCATAAGATAGATTGCGTCCATAGTCGATCTACCGGGCATAAATCCAAATTGGTTATCTGAAGTATTCACAATTTTTCTTAGTCGTTGTGCAATCACTCTTTCCTAAAGTTTCATCGTATGGCTCATTAGTTTGATCCCTCGATAGTTGGCACAATCTTGGACATCACCTTTGTTCTTATACAAAGGGATTAGAGTACTTTTCCTCCACTCCAATGGAATTGTGTTACTTCTCCATATCTTGTTGAATAGTGTTGTTAACCAATCTATTCCCCTCTCCCCAAAACATCTCCACACCTCAATTGGTATTCCATCCGGCCCTACGGATTTCTTTAATCCCATATTTTTCATCGCCATTTCCACTTCACCCTTTTGAATTCGCCGCATAAAATCTCGATTAATCATACTCGAAGGGATAGTTATACCTCCAATATCATGCTCTTGATTGCCATTAAACAAGGTATTGAAGTACGAACTCCACCTATCTTTTATCTCTTTATCCCCGACCAACACTCTTTGGTCTACATCCTTCACACATTTAACCCTCCCAATGTCTCGTGTCCTCTTATCCCTCATACGAGCAAGTCTATAGATGTCTTTTTCCCCTTCTTTTTATTTTTTTTAAACAAAGGGGGGCAAAGACATAGGGTAGGTCCGCCCCTGCCACTATCGTATTGCTACTCTACAACTACCCAATCGAAAATAAATTTGAATAATATGCTTTACATATTTTCAGAATGTTTTATTATTGATATCCAAAATGTCTTGAGTTTGATATCTAGAAGGTTTGTTAGCTATAACCTTTTTTAAATGTGCTTGAAATCATATCCAAAATGCTTTATTATTGATGTTCAGAACCTTTTGAGGTTGATATCCACAAACTTTCTTGACCATGACCTTCAAATGCGCTTGAAAAGCATATCCATAAGGCTTTATATTGATATGGCCAAAATATGTTTAGCCCCCCATAGTATCCACCGATTCCCACTTTGCACCCCAAACCCAATTTTGTCCCAAAATGACCCTCCAATTTGCCATTTGTCCCAGTTTGACCTATGACCCCCCTAGACCCCAAACGGCGTTAGAAAATTAACGAGAAATGGTCATGTGCATGTCATGTGAGGGGTATTTTTATCATTTTTCTTGAAAATGGAAGGGTATAAAGGTCCATTTATACCCTTTCTCCAGCACCACCATCATCAACCTTCATTCACCGCCGCCACCACCACCAATTTTCCAGAATCCGGTGACCACTGCCGCCACCCCCACCAATTTTCCAGAACCCGGTGACCACCGTCGCCATTTTTCCAGAATCCGACCACCACCACTAACAATTCTCTCAAATTCACAGTCAAAATTATTTCCCCCAAACCAAGATCAAGAGATGAAAAACAATTGTTCCAGCAAACACACTTTGAATTTGAGATGAAAAACAATTATTTTTCTAATTTGCCGTCTCCGACGCCCATCTCTTCGTCTCCGGCGCTCACTCCGTCTCCATCACCCGCTCCCCAACTCTCTCTTGTCCGAAGAAGCTCCATCTCCGGCGCGAAGCTCCTTACGCCCAGATCTGTCCTACAAATCCGTCGCCCTCTCCAAATTCGTCTATCTACAAGAGGATTTCAGCCAAAATTCAAACTGTGAGTGACGAATTGTTGTATCAGTGTCCGCCGTCTGCTAAATTTTTGGTACTTTCGCCGGAGAAAACCAACGGCACCGGCGAAGACAACGTCGACTGTGACTCACGTTGTTAATTTTTTGTTTGCAAAGGTTTTTAGAGAGCGGTGCTGGAGATGGCGTCGAATTGGGAGGAAGTTGCAGAGGGAGCCGTGGTCGAAAATTGCGTCGAACTAAAGCCAGAGAAGAGCTCTAAGGAGTCCTATGCCTTTCGTAAAAGAAAGGCAAGATATTAGGGAAGAAAGAGACATGTTATCTTTTGCAGACATCAGAAGGCCCCTACCACCGCCATTTTTGCTTTGCATTTGCTTTATTTTTCTTTTTCCTTTTCTTTTTCTTTCTTTTAATTGAAAGTTAAAAAGAAAATGGTCAAAATACCCCTCACATGACATGCACATGACCATTTCTCGTTAATTTTCTAACGCCGTTTGGGGTCTAGGGGGGTCATAGGTCAAACTGGGACAAATGGCAAATTGGAGGGTCACTTTGGGACAAAATTGGGTTTGGGGTGCAAAGTGGGAATCGGTGGATACTTTGGGGGGCTAAACATATTTTGGCTTATTGATATTCAAAACCAATTGAGAAGTTCCGATTATTTACAAAAATGTCACCGCGTGTTTTTTAAAGAATTTTCACATATTTACAAAATGTCACCGAGCTTTTTATTTTTTTAAACACGTTTTTCCAGAGAGTTCTGTAACTTACTCAAGGTTTTGGCTTAATGAATGTCAACTATGATTGTACACGAAATCTTATGTTGTTGTTGTTTTTTTTTTTTAATATGTAGCATTACTTTAAGAAAGAGAAATATAAATGAAATAAACAGACCAAACCTTTTTAGTTTTACTAGTCATAATTGTCATTTTTTTTAACTAGTGATAATTGTCTTTATTAACCTTATACTCTTCTTAAAGGACATTTGACTTTACTTGAGTGGAATCAAATCACGTAACCTATGGCCTATGGGTAGTATGTTCTTAGAAGAAAAATATTAATGAAGCAAACAGATTATACCTTTTTACTTACATTAAGGGCTCGGTTGGTAAGCTGTTTAAACACCGTATTGGTTTATTAGTCGCTTGCACAGATGTTTGGTAGAAATTAAGCATTAGTGTTAATAACCCAGGCAACCCCGATTAACCTTCTAATCCCCCGCATATTTACCCCTCCTCTTGGGGTTGTTTAATTAGCCAGGGTTCTAAGGATTAGGGGATAAATATGTCATGACAAAAATACCCTTTTATATATCAACCCTAGATTCCTAGCCCACACACATTCTATGATTATGTTTCTCTCTCATTGGGCTATTTGCAGCCGCTCCTCCATCTCCGCCGACAGCTACACTCAATCTCCGTCCATCACTGCCACCACAACTTCTTCTCGATCAACCTCCGCCACAACTTCTTCTCCGTCAACTGTCGTTGCTAACTTCATCTCTGCATTGATGATTTTTCTCAAATTGCTTAAAATATCTTGCAATGGAGTGTACAATGGAAGTGGTTTTGTCATTTGGTAGAATGGAATATTGTCTCAAGTTTTGAAAAATTGGCTTGTTTTAGCTAAGGGAGTGGGGAATTGATGGTTCTTTGATACCAAGTTTCTTTGTTTGGGACTTGTTTTATAACTTGGTTACACATATAACATCTGGACAATTTTCACTAAATTATGTATGTTTTGGTTGTTTTCAAGAAATCATGAACCAAGATAGCAAAAGCTTATAATTGTTTGAATTTATTTGATTGACAATTGCAACACCAATCTATATAATATATAAAAGCAAAAACATTTCCAGGTCTTACAGCGCGCCACATCATAATGCCACGTCATAAAGCCATGTGGCGCCATTCGATTGGTCAGCACATTTTTGGGAGGTAAGGAATAAATAATACTTCAGTAAGAAAAAAATTAATTGTTTTGGAAATTGTTATTCATATAAATACTGATTACCAAAAATACCAATTTCCAAATCAGATTTGTTCCATGCTTTCAGGAAGAAAAAAATCAAATCTTTCTCAACAAGTTTAATCTATTTAGAGTGCATATTACCTTTAAAAATTCTATTTTTATTATCATTTTTCATCTAGGTTTGAAAATTTGGGATGTGATAAGATAATATTAAATATTGTTTCCATAATTCAATTCTACACATCAATATCCATTTTGAAATTTTAATAAATCTAGGAATTTATTTTTGAAATTTTATTGATGATCTCAACGGTTTTGATAATCTTATAGATTTCGTTTTTGAAAATTTGGGATAATCTTAAAGATTTTTTTCCATATTTCAATTTCAAGCTACATTTTTTTTTATATATATTAACAATCCATGTGAAGTGATATCATCCGCAAAAGTATGTTCTTCCCTCCTCTATGGTCATCGAAATTAAACCATTGCCTTAACACAAAGCTCTTCATGGACTCGAGCTGTTTCTTCTTCTTCCTAAACTGCAGAAACATTTACTGTCAAAGCATGCAAGTTGCTGGTGGAAAGACCCACAAATTGTGTAAGAAAGTTATTTCTTCTCTTCTTAGACTTTCTCCTGATTTTAGTTTTGGTTTGGTTATGAAACCCTTTTTAGTTTTCTATTTAATGAAAAAAGTGATTTAATTTGAATTATTTTGTTTTTATTGTAGCAATGATTGTTAGTTTTTGATTGATATTAAGATTTTGCATTGATGTTAGTCTCAGTTAGGTATTGATATGAATTTTTAGTGTGAGTTTAGTAATTTTTATTTGTTTTGATATGTTAGTCTTAGTTTTTGGTTGACATTAAGATTTTGCGTTGACGCTACTCAATTTCTATTGAACTCACCAACAATCTTATACTCACTTGATTCCATATTTAAAACTTACTTATCAGTTTCATACTTTAACGTGTTTTATATTTTTTATAATCTATATATGATTTACGAATATTAACCTCCGTCATCGCGTTCTTATTTTTCTCACGAACAGCTTTGTTTTACTCTTTTTTTTTTCTTTCAGAATGCTGGAAATCAAGATGGATACAAGAACAAAGTAAAAGAAGGAAACTTGCTATGATGAAGTTACAATTTTGTTATTTATTTTTGCTAATGTGGCATGTCTCGCTAAGAAATCATCTTCAATCCCCACAAATTCCTTTATTGTTAGGCAATATTTTTTGTCAATGAAAAATCCATCATTTTTTTTTGTTGTTGTTGAAAGCAAAAATCCTTCAGTTGTAATTGGATTTTTTTAAGTAGGGCGTAACCACTAATTAGCTCATGTCAATCATACTTACAAACCATTACATACAATTTCAAAATTTATAATCAATTAAATATCGTTTGTAAAATATAATCGGTATTTCGTTCATCTTTTTAAAGTCAAGAAATAAAATCATCAAAATCTTATTCAATTAAACTTGGCTTATTTTTATTTAATAAACGTGTTCTTACCTCTCTCATTGAAGAGAAAAAAGTTTTCAAAATGATGATTCAATGGAGAAGTCTTTCTATCTTAAAATATTTTGTGTTATTGGAGTTCTAATTCAAATGTCAACTTTAGAAAAAAAAAAAAGACTTATAACCATGTAAATGTGGTACTTAATGAGTGTCCAAATTTCATTTTAAGGGACATATGAAAATGTCAACTTTTTATACACTTTGGTGGCAAAGATTCATATATAATCTTGTAATATCATTTCCAAACATTTAGTTTTGCACGTATAAAGAGACCGGTGAAAAAAATTCAGAAAAAAAAAACATTTAGGGAGAAAGTTATGCTAAAAAAAGACACTAATTTTGGGACAAATATTTTTTAAATTGGACACTCATTTTAAGACAGAGGGAGTACAACTTATCATTTACAATTTTATTGTAGGTATGCAATCTTACCAACTATTTTGGCCAGCATTCATGGCCAGATTCAAACCATTGTGTGAAAATACTCATACAGTACCGAAGGTGAGTTATTATTATTTACCAATTGTTGTTCTATTAATAGTTTGATGTATTATAATATATAATTAATATGTTTAGCGTTGTCAATATTTGGTTGATCATTAGGAGTAATGTAACTCTAATCGCTCACACAGTCTAAAAGTATTGTATCTTGCAACGGCAACAATAGTCAGGCACTTGTGACCGGAGGCGTAAACGAGAGACGTACGATTGACAGTGAGCCCATGACGGGACACTATGATTCATGAATGTTTTCCTTTCTATTACTGCATTGGTACTTTATTTCTTTTTGAGTTTTGAAATCATAACGGCATTAACCTTACTTTATGTATTTTCATCAAATTAATTGTTTTGACTCTTAACAAGATTGTGTTTATTCTCATTTCAGGCATGACACGGGCAGTGGTGATTAGGGAAGTGTATATTCGATGAAAATGAAACAATATTAATTGTAAATTACCCCTAATGTATCAAAATGAATGATGGATTATTTTTGTTTTTTTGATTAATCACAAGTTTAGTAATTTATTTTGGGGCAAAGGTCATGGTGAAAATTAGGAATCCATTTAGAAGCTCAACCACAAATTTGGAATGATTTCAAAAATCCAGCAAATCAAGTTGTAACGGACGAGGGTTAACAGTTTTGGATCAAAAGTATATTGTTTCCAATACAAAATGGAGGTCGAAAAAGAAAAAAAAGTTGAAAAAGTCAACCCCACTGAAATGATACTCCGTACTTCAGTAGTCACCGTCATCATCCTTATGACCATTTTTAAAATTCCCCTACTTTGACCACCCAATTTAATACTCCTTCTGTCCCAAAAAATAGTCTCATTTTGATTTTTTATGGTTCACAAAAATAAATTTTGACTAAATATTGGTGTCAATTTAATGATTATAATGAAATTTTTAAAATTGTTATTGATAAATCACTTAATGATTTATCAATTAGAAATTTTAAAATTTCACTAGAATGATTAGATAGCCACCAATAGTTGGTCAAAGTTCATTTTTATTAACCATAAAAAAAAAAAAAATGAGACTATCTATTTGAGACATATGGAGTATTTTAATCATGTAAACCATTACCTGCATGTGTTAGCACAAGATAATAGTTCATTAATAATAGAAAGAAAAATATACATTGATTTTAAATCAACGTGATTTTTTTCTCTAATATATTCTCATTTTAAAACTATCAAATAGTATTTTGGTGGTGCACTAATTAATATGTTATAGAATTATTCGTGAATAAAATATTATAAATTTTTATTTTTATTTAATTTTTCTACGAATATGATTCAAAAATAATAATTTTTGGCTAAGTTTTGATTAACAAAAAATATTATTTTCATTATCTTTGACTAATTCAATTAAAATCCTTCAGCACCAAATTTAATTGTAGTGATGGCTTAATTAATTCGTGATTAAATTTTAAAAATGTTGAAATTCGACACGTATGCTCATTTTAAAATTTCCTAAGAATAAGTTATTGATTAAAGTTTGTTTTTCTTTTTCATTTTAGACAAAATTTTGTAATATTAATAGATGAGGAGGTGATCTCTTGTGATAATACCTAGATCCGTCTCATATAAAAGATGGGTCGACCCATGACCCGTGTACAAGATTCTCCACGAAGCGTAGGATCCCAACTCATGCTCCACTCAAAATCTGCCACGTGGCAGCGACCCATTGGCCAGGCCGTCTCGATAATTTTAGAGGCCATGTGCTAAATGTGTATATTGGGCCCTTAATATTTATAAAATAATCTTTCTCTCAAAATAATCTCCCTTTCGAGACGTAAGGAGTAGTGTATGCTACCTCCGTCCCACCCAAATTAAGATTTTTTGTCAAACTAATTATACTTTGACCATGAAGAAAAATAATTATCTCAAGAAAAATCTAAAAATAGTTATTGAATTTATTAGTATCCGTTATACAATAACATTTTTAATTTTTTTTTTAGCATCATTATTTTTTTTCAAATTATTAGTCAAAGTATAATTGAATTGACCATGAATTCTAATTCGAGTGGGACGGATGGAGTATATAATAAGTACTATACAACGATTAAATTTGCACAATGCTCATACACCTAAATTTTGTTTCCAACTCAATCACTAACAGCCTAATTCAGGTAAAATGGCCTAAACATCCAATACCATAAACAATATGAATACTGAAGAAAACGGTACATTAGATCAATTTAGGGTTCCATACAAAACGACAGTGTAGCTAAGTGAATGAACAAAAAGACAAATAAAATAAAAAAAAGGAATTCAAAGAGTCAGAATTAATCGACTTATAGACTGTGAGCCAATCAGCAAGAATGGAGGTTCTGGGTTATTTCTTTGTATTTGTAGACGAAACCCAGTATTATTGTTCTACCTCTATCTGCGGATGGATGATTCAGCATTTTTTTTTTTTTGGTTGCGTGCTACTGTTATTGAATCAGAATTGCCGACCTCCTCTTTTCAATCAAGCGCCCGACGATTTTCGAGTGGAAGCAGTAATTTGCTATCCTTCGCGTGATTTCAGAGCAATGATTTCAGAGCTGCCTTTTTTTCCCCTCAAACTCGCCTAATTTTAAGTTGCCGTCTCTCTGCATTTCAGCTGATCTACGCCTTTTGATACTATCAGTTTTGTATTGGGCCAACACACAAAGGAGGAGTAGTAAATTATGGGGCCCCTAAAAATATTTGGGCCCTGGGCTATGGGTTTGGTTGCACTGGCCCATACCCCCAAAAAATCCAGAAAATAAATTTGTTTTTTTTTTCCTTTTTTTTTTTAGTTTTTATATTATTATTTTTACTGTTTTTTTCGTTTGCCAAAAGTTATACTTTTTTTTATCCTTGTAATATTAATAGATGAGTAGGTGGTCTCTTGTGAGAACACCTAGATCCGTCTCATATAAAAGATGGATCGACCCATTGAACTTTTAGGCACTTTCATGTTGTACTTTTTTTGTCCATTATGGCCATACGTGTAAATACCCCCCCCCCCCAATCTTTGTTTTTATCCTTTTAAAAATATCTATAAATTTGCTTTAAAACTAGAACCATTGTTTTGTTTTTAGGTATTATATTTTTGATGCATTTACAGATAAAAAATATGGTGAGAATCTAAGAGAAATGACTCAAACAGAGCATGACAATGGCAATAATCAAAGCCAACCAAGTTCTTACAATAGAATAGATAATGTCACTTCCATAAATTGACTTGCATATGATAGAGCGAGCATAGACTATTGAATGGATAATTATATCCTCCACACACTACTATTTTGTACCCAAATTTATCTTGGTTCCTTAATAAGCGTGTGAAGTCAACTAAGAACCTTAAACCAGGGCGGAGAGAGTACTACATTAGAAGAGGTAATATTTTTTTCAAGCATTATTATAACAACAGGTTGCATTGAGTATAATGTGGCTAAGATGAAGAATGTATTTATGCATACATATGATGAGAATATAACACACAGTGGAAGGGGCATATGCATGTTTTTTTTTTCACAAAAAGGGCAATATCTCTTTGATTTTATACTACAAGAAAGATGAAATATTAGAGGAAAGGAAACAGGAAAAAATAGGTTCAAGTTTTTTTAAACAACTTTGAAAGCCCTATGTTTTTTATTAACGGAGAAGATTGCAGAAGTAAAGAGGTTGTATAAAAAGAGCTCAACTTGCAGCAAGATTAAGTTTGGTTTGTTGGAACAAGATGGCTTGCAATACAAGTTATTTAGACTTCCATTAATAAAATCATGACTATAATATTAATATAAAGTATAGTCAAACCTAGTCAATGTGTAGAATCCCTGAAATGTAATTTACCTATTTATGATGGGCAAAATGATAAATTAACATTGCTTAAGAAATGAATAGGTGTGGTCCCTAAATGAAATGTCACCAAGTCTACTATATAAAGGGTCTTCCATCAACCCTTTCAAGACTACTTTTTACTTTACTTTCTCTCTTATTATTCTCTTCATTATTGTCTAGAAGTGTTTGAGAAACTAAAGGGCATTCATCATTTAGAAGATCCATTTTCCTACATCTTCTTCTTCATCTTAATTCTCCCTACCAACATCTACCATGGATTCAACAGGTATATTCCTAACGCTTCCGCTTCATCTCTTCCTCAATCTTTTACTAAATATGAGTGTGGCATTCAGGGATATAAAATTGTTCCATCAATTGGTATCAGAGCATGCTCATT
This sequence comes from Campanula takesimana, assembly GCA_026119855.1. Classification (NCBI taxonomy): domain Eukaryota; kingdom Viridiplantae; phylum Streptophyta; class Magnoliopsida; order Asterales; family Campanulaceae; genus Campanula; species Campanula takesimana. The sequence continues at coordinate 2,470,478 of JAOWBW010000296.1, read as the reverse complement.
ATTTAGTTTGAGTTTGAGTTCTTTTAAGAAAGCTTTATTGCTTTAATTTGATTCATTTTTTCCTGTTGAATCATAAAGGTTTGATGATGATTAGGGACTCTAATTTATTGATAGAGTACTAATAATCTTCATCAGAAATTAAGAAAATGGTTTGAAAGTTTTGTTCATTAAAACTCAATGATTCAAGTGTGACTATCCCTTCATAACATGGTTTTATGTCTAGTGCATACCATGTGGATCTACTCACTTGTTTCCATTAATTTTAAAACAAGATTATCCTTAAATAACATGGTTTTATGTTTTAAGTACATACCATGTGGATCTACTTGTTATTAATGCCTTTTGGAAAAATTTGGACAAAAATCAAAGAAGTGCAGAAAATCTGGCACGGTCGTGCCCTTTGTTTGGCACGGTCGTGCGCATTCATTTCCTTGAACCGGTGCATCTGAATAGTGCTGGTCCGGACGGGTGTCTTGTTTAATCCGGTCGGACCGGTTCGTTTGGCACGGTCGTGTCTCTGGTTTAGCACGGCCGTGCTCATTGTACCGTGAAAACATGCACTTTCGGATAATTTTGGCACGGTCGTGCATCAATTTTAGCACGGTCGTGCAAATTATGCCGCGAGAACATGCCTTTCTGTAAATTGTTGCACGGCCGTGCATCTTTCTATGCTCGACCGTGCAGCTACTGTTCATCAGAATTGGATTTTTTGAAATTTTCTGTATAATTTTGTTTTTCCCTTTGGAACAAAACATACATTTTTTTCAAACCCTAAGGCCTTGATTAATTATATGCTTTAACAATTTTATTCATTGTTTAAATAATATTGTCGCCTAAGTGATTTACGTTATTTAAACCCTAAAATTGTAAAGTGTTGGATGTTTAAGTTGATATGTGAATGGCTTGAATTTTCCAAAGAAGATCTTGACATTTGACTAAACTTGGGCATTCATGTGGTAACAAGTAAAATGAACATTAGGTTATTTTCTTAGGTACTTATGTCGGCCCAAAAGAAGATTAAGTATTTATTAAAATATAAGTTCAAATTACTTGTTGCCTAAGGCAATCATTTATGAGTCAACTCGCAATCCAAAGATTAGTTTTGATGTCATGTTGATTGTCTTGTTGATGGATTTCGTTGATATAATTAATCATTTTTCATTATGTAGTTTCTTATACATGTTTTGTATACATTCTTGTTCTCGAAATTCCAACAGATTTACTTATAGCTTCATCCGTGATTACTGCTATGAGTATCGTACCGATGCTTAATGGGACTAATTTTAAAACTTGGAAAAATAAATTGATGATGATCTTAGGCTATATGGACATAGATCATGCATTAAGGGAGCCGTTTCCTCTTCCTCTATCTAACGAAAGCACTCAAGAAGAGTGCTTAAATGAGGAGAAGTGGAAATGCTCCAATCGTGTGAGCCTAATGATCATGAATATAGTTGTCCCGGAGACCATTTTGACCGGTATCTCCAAGGATATTGATGCTAAAATATTCCTTGATATGCTTGAAGAACATTTGGCATCTACCTCCTCTCATGGGACAAAGAGAAAAGGGAAGAATGTTGCGGTTGCAAGAAATAAGAAGCGTAAGGGATCATCTAATGATCATGACGAATGCTTCTTTTGCAAGGACCTCAATCACATGAAGTACAACTGCCCTAAGTATCACGCTTGGCGTGCTAAGAAAGGTATGTCATTTGGTCTTTGTTTGTGATAAAGGGTAATTTGGTTTCATTTCCTACATATACATAGTGGTTGAATATTGGAACGACAACTCACATAAAGGAAGTTTATGTAGGATTGCCTGAAATACCGAAGTCTTGGAGAAGATGAAGGATTCATCTATATGGAAGCCGGGATCCGGTTGAAGTGCAAGGCATCGGGAATTTTTGTTATTGTTAAAGTACTTAGTAATATTTGTATAAATACTACATTTGTTGTACCGTCATTTAGACGGAATTTGATATTTATCACACTATTGAACAAAGAAGGTTATTTTGTTCAATTTTATAAATGTGATTTTTATTTTTATTCCAATGTTGATGGTACTAGTACTTTGTCAAGTAGTCTTTATTCACTTGACCTTATTTACACAATAAATGAATCCCATAAATAATGAAACCAAAACTAGAAAGCAAAAGTTTTCAAGTAAATTTTAAGGCATAGGCGTTTGGCTCATATTTCCAAGAGGAAAATTGATAAGCTTATGTTAAAGAAAATCTTGAACAAACTTGATATTTCGAAAAATACTTTTGCATTAAATGCCTTAAAGGAAATTTACAAACATTAAAAGAATAAGTATTCTCGAGAGCATCAAGTGTCTCAAAGAACTAATACATTCGGATATTTGTGGGCCATTCATTAATCCTTCATGGAAAGGTCAACAATAGTTATTATGTTTATAAATGACTACTCTCAATATGGATACATTTATTACTTCATGCAAAGACTCAAGTTATGGACGTTTTCAAGTCTTATGAGGTCAAAGTTGGAAATCAATTTTGAAAGACTATTAAGAACATTAGGTCCAATCATGATAGAGTATATCATGGTTGGAATGTTTGTTAAAGGGAACAACGTCTAGGTCCTTTTTACTCGCTATTTTGAAGAGTGTGGGATTGTCTCCATCTACTAAGTCGGGTACGCCTAGCATAAATGATGTACACAAGAGACAAGATAAAATCCTTAAGGAAATGGTAATAAGCATGTTTTGTGCTTCTTTTACCTCACTCATTATGGGCGATACATTAAAACCGCAGCCCTTATTCTCATTAAAGCTCCCTCTAAGCTACTAATAAAAACCCTTTATAATTTTGGGACGAATAAGGAACACATCCTTAAATCATCTTCATTTATGGGGTTGTCTAACATAAGGGTAGACCTTATAAGTCTACTAAGGGCAAGTTAGACATAAGATTGTTAGTAGTTATTCATGAGGTAAGCCGAGAGATCTAGGGGATATATAAATTTTACAACCCAAAAATTTGAACATTTTGAAATGAGAAAAGCTAGGTTCTTTGATGATGTTGAATTTAGTGGGAGATTAGGTGTAATATTTTGAATTTGGAATAGAAGAGGCATCCATTTCTTCACCTCTTCCATAAGTTCCAATTGGATTTCAAATTTTGTACTTGATATTCAAGAAGAACATGCAATTCAAAATAAATATGGGTTTCTTATAAATATTGAACAACATGAAAATGTTGATCATAAGAAGGAAATTCCACAACCTCAAAATTAGGAAGAACCAAGTGCCTTTAAAGAGATACAATAGAGTAAGAAGGATTGCAATACCGGATAATTATGAGATGTATCTTACCGAGAAATAAAAGACACATAGGTTTAGTGGGAGATGAGCCATTCATCTACCATAAAGCCATTAATGGTCCTAATTCTCATAAGTAGATTAATACCATATATAAAAAGTTGAAATCTTTGAAAGATAACAACTTTTGGGATCTTTTACATTACCTAAAGATGTGAAACCTATAAATGGGTCTTTAAGACCTAAAAAGATTCACAAAAGTAATGTTGAAAGATATAAAGACCCATCTAGTTGCTAAAGAATTTTCAACTCATAAGAAAGGCATTAATTATCAAGAAAGAAACATTTCCCGGTATCTTCTAAAAACTCTTTTAGAACCATTATGGCACTAGTAGCAATTTGTGTCTTAAGCTTCATCAAATGGATATTAAGAACTTTTCTTAATGGAAACATTGGGGAAACTATCTATATGAAGAAATCCATTTATGGACTTAAGTAAAACTTCTCATTAATGGTATTTAAAGATTAATCAATTTATTCTTTCATTTTGTTTTGAAATGAATCTTGATAAATATTGTATATACCATAAGTTCAGTGGGAGTAAAAATTATAATTTTGGTCTTATATGTGGGTAATATTTGCTTGCTAGTAATGTTTTAAACCTTAATAAGGAAACTAAGAAATTTCTTTGGAATGAAAATTCTTGGTGAGGCATCTTTTTGTATTAAGAATCCAAGTTCACTGTGAGTATTCACGGAGTATTTTGGGATTATCACAAAAGGCATATATAGAAAATGTATTACAAAAAATATAGCATGCAAAACTATAAACCACTTGACACCTCTAATTTTAAAAGAGACATGCTTAGTCTCAAACAGTGTCCTAAAGTTAATTATGAATCCAAGTATATAGAAAATATCCCTCTTTGCATCAGCAGTATGAAAGCTTAATAAATGCGTAAGTCTTGCATTCAATGTTAGGATGCTTGGTCAATACCAAAGCATTCCAGAAAGAACATTAAGTAGTAGCCAAAAAAATTATATAGTATTTACAAAACACAAAGATCTACATGCCTATTTTTAATCGGATAATCTTGAGATCATTTGGTATTCCGATATTTGTTAAAATTACATGCTACATAAGTTTTAATGGACTGTGATTTGTCAAAAAAAATGTCGAAAGACCAATTAAGATATGACTATCAGGTAGCAGTTCCGTACTCTAACAAAAGGTTTATGGATTTAGACATTAAGTATCTTGTTATAAAGAAAAGAGTACAAAATGAACAGAGAAATACAACTTATTATAACAAACTCCATGATTTAACGGATCCATTTATGAAACGTTATCATCTTTAGTGTTTCACGAGCATGTTGCTCATATGGGTGTAACAATTTGATAACATTTAATTTAGTGGGAGTTTTGTGTTGTACTTCATTAATTGTTCTATTATTTTGATCTCATTTGGTAAAGTTGGACTAGTTGGAAGAATATGTATATATTCATTATGATTCCATGCTACACATCTATACTTTTGATCTATGTCATTTAGTTAGATTTGTATTTGTGATTATAGTGGGTTTAGTTGCGAATCAATTACAACAACTGCCCCTTTAGTCCTATACTTAAAAGACTAATGGACGAGATTGTTATAGATGACAACAAAGTGCACATTAGGGTTGTCATTTATGTTATACTTATGATTTAAAAGGAAGAACTTTGTTTTGCAACCCAAGTGGGAGATTGTTGGAACAAGATGGCTTGCAATACAAGTTATTTAGACTTCCATTAATAAAATCATGACTATAATATTAATATAAAGTATAGTCAAACCTAGTCAATGTGTAGATTCCCTGAAATGTAATTTACCTATTTATGATGGGCAAAATGGTAAATTAACATTGCTTAAGAAATGAATAGGTGTGGTCCCTAAATGAAATGCCACCAAGTCTACTATATAAAGGGTCTTCCATCAACCCTTTCAAGACTACTTTTTACTTTACTTTCTCTCTTATTATTCTCTTCATTATTGTCTAGAAGTGTTTGAGAAACTAAAGGGCATTCGTCATTTAGAAGATCAATTTTCCTACATCTTCTTCTTCATCTTAATTCTCCCTACCAACATCTACCATGGATTCAACAGGTATATTCCTAACGCTTCCGCTTCATCTCTTCCTCAATCTTTTACTAAATATGAGTGTGGCATTCAGGGATATAAAATTGTTCCATCATGGTTCTGATGTGTGTGGTCTTGTAAAGAAAACATAGCTCATAATTTGGGATGAGGCTCCAAAGACCCACAAGCACTGCTTCGAGGTGCTTGACAAGAGATAGAGGGACATCATGCATACTTATGGTCGATGCTCTGATAAACCATTCGGTGTATTAGTTATTTTGTTTGAAGGAGATTTCAGGCAAATATTATCTGTTGTGTCTAAAGGAAGCCGACATGATATTGTACATGCTACCATTAGTCCATTCGATTTGACAAAATTCTCTCTCAAATTCCACCGTAGACAGTTCCCATTGGTCGTTTGCTTCACTATGAATATAAATAAGAGTCAGGGACAGTCGCTGACTCATGTAAGGCTTTACCTTCCTTAACCTGTATTCAGTCACAGGCAGTTGTATGCGGCAATCTCGAGAATTACAAGTAAAAAGGGGCTCATACTTCTGATTAGTGAAAAGGATGGTCAAATGAGCGATATGACCACTAATGTGGTTTATAAAGAAGTTTTTCACAAATTATAAAGTAATCCTAAATTTATAAATATCCATACTTGCAATAATTCATTTAGGGTGTTGTGAATTGGTTGAGTACTCCAACTTAGTGTATCTTTCAGTCTAAGATTTTTGCTTCACGTAGTCTTTGGTTGTTCATGTAATCTAATTTTTGTAGGTTAAGATTAACTGTTAAAAAAATCACACGGTGATTGGTTTCATGTTCTATTTTGAAGGGTGGATAAAAATTGGTTTGGGGGGGGGGGGGCAGTCTTCAGTCTTACAGAAAAGAGGAAAGTGGTGGTGGGTTGAATTTGTAACCACTCTTGCTAATATATACTTCCTCCGTCCCACCCGAATTAGGATTTTTGGGTTGGGCACGGGGATTAAGGAAAAAGTGTTAGTGGAGTAGGTGTTGTGAGTATAAAAAGTAAAGTAGGAGAGAGAAAGTGGGGTAGAGAATAATGAGTGGAAAGTTGTTGTGAGTGTACATGTGGGTCCCATTAAATAAAATACTTCCATTTTTGGGTTGTCCTAATTCAAATGGGAAATCCAAAATGGAAATTTGTCCTAATTCGAGTGGGATGGAGGGAGTATATATATGCTCCTTCCCTCATACGAGTCACAACGATCGTAGTCAATGCCATTGCATTAACCGAAAATTTTCTTTTGTCTATGTTATTGACATTGATATGGTTATCAAAGAGGCCATACTCATGCTAATTCGATGTATGCGAATTATTCTATGACATGGTGATGGTAGAAGCAGATTGTGAATGTGAAGAGGAGCATATCGGTAAGTGTGTTGACAAACTTTCCCTTTTAACAATGGTATGCGTATATAGGTTGCAAGTATGAATATGTACCTCATATGAATGTATCTTGAAGTATGCTTATTATGTAAACTTCATTCAACGGTAGCAATAGTAACAAATAGTGAGTGATTATCTCTTTCATTGGAGTTTATGTGTACATATGTTGATCTCTTTTAACAATTGTATCTGATTCCCTGTTTTATTATTTTTCCTTACCGAAATCAGCCTCCCCATTTTTTTTTTGAAGTCAGTTCTAGAGGTTACCTTTCTGTCTCTAACCCTAAGGCAGCCGACACCAATTCGCATACTTTGGTGGTTACGCCAATTCGTCCGCTCATTATTTCGTTGCTTGGATACGGACATTGCAAGTGGGCAGAATTCCTTCTCAGTTAAAGTATGGTTATGCAAAGAGGCATCTATGATACTGGTGAGTGAGGCATATTTTGAATTATTCACGTTATCTCATGAATGTTGGCTTTGTTGCGCACACATGAAGGTGATTAGTTGTTATTGGTGTGGATCTTGCTGTGTTGGGGTGCAACGCAAAGTCCCACATCGGCAATTGAGCAAACAATTGCAAGGTATATAAGAGGACTCACCCACTTCATTAGTATGAGGCCTTTTGAGGGATGCCTAAAAACAAATCTGTATGGGCTGGGAAGTGGTCTCAGAGCCATGGTTCGGATGGGCCCGACCGAGTGGACCGTGTGTGTGCTTTATAGGGTGGGGTTCCCCTTATGCGACATTGTGAATGGAGTCTTGCAATCGAGGGCGATGGTGTTCCGCAGGCGGTTGGTACAAGCTTTCGCTGATATGGCCAGAGCAAACACCGCGGGCCATAGCGGTATGGTTCTTGGTTTGAGGGGAGGATTGTTGGGGTGCAACCCAAAGTCCCACATCAGAAATTATAAAAGCACCCACACACTTCATTAGTATGAGGCCTTTTGGGGGATGCCCAAAAACAAATCCGTATGGGCTGGGCCCAAAGAGGACAATATCATACTAATCTGGAGAGTGGTGGTGGTGGTCGCGGTCCTTACATGCTGTTGTGGGCATCTCCGTACGGGTGGTGCTCGCGGTCCTTACATGCTGTTGTGGGCATCGGACATGCAATTGCAATCCCATCTGCAATCTACATAGGCAAATGTGCATAAAGGTAATGCATATGCACTCAAACATATTAATAGAACTTAAAAGTGATACGCTTTTTTTAAATGTGTTTTTGGCGTTTGTTCAGTTAAATCATCAGATTTTGATTGGGTTTTGTTGCTTAATTGATATCTTCCTTGGACGATTGAAGTAGTTTTCAAAACTTTACTAATCTCGGGCTATTAATTGTACATATCTCATGTCAATTTTTGTGTCTTCCACAAGTTCGTATCTTTTTATTTGTGTGTGTTGTGTTTTTTTTTTTTTTTTTTTTTTTTTTTTTTTTGAGTCTAAAAAAAGAGAGGTAGCCTCAAAAAGTATTGTCACATGAACAGAATCAGAGCATCTGATTATTTTGTTTCAAAAAAAATGTTTTATAAAATGTATGTCGATTTCTTAAATTTCACATTCATCTTTTATTAGATTTTTAAGCAAGCAGCTTGCGATCATTCACATACATAAAGGTACACGAACACGTTGCAATGGGCTAATATTTGGGTGTGGCTATGACTTGATATAACTATATTGGTGGTAGTCACTACAATTTTTCTGGTTTTGTATTTGTAGATAATGCGTTGTAAACTATTACATGTTTTCTTTTTATAAGCAATACGAGGATGCACTGTCTAATCAACTGAAAACCAGTGTGAATTTCGACCCGCTTCCATTTATTAAATTTACAACATAACAGAGATCATTGCTCATTACTTTGAGATTCAAGGAGGACTTAATATGACTTACAAAGAAAAAAGTGCAGATGAGTTGTATGCCTCATGGATGATTTCTGAGAATCAGTTAAGTTGAGGGTAGGAAGGAGTCAAAGGTTCTAGAAACGGAAGTTGTTGAAGAGTGACAACGGTTTCAAGTGGCTGAAGTGGATGGATTTTTGTGTGATTGGTTTCAAGTGGCTGAAGTGGATAGCATTTGTATGATTGGCTACGTATAGTTGTGTCTCCTGCTACTAATGGTGAATCTTCTATTGTTGAGTATTATTTGAGATTGGATTAGTATGGTATACTCCCTCCGTCCCAGCAGAAGTGTCACCAATTTTTGGGACACGGGGATTAAGAAAAGGTAGTAAGTGTGTGTAGAAAATGAAGAAAGAGAATGAGTGGGGTAAATAATAGTGTTGATTGAATAAAATGAGTGGTGAAAATGAATAGAAAGAATGAGTGGGGTTAAATGGTGGGGTTGGTTGAATATAAATATATTAAAACATTTCCATTTTGGGTAGTGACACTTGTGCTGGGACGGACCAAAAGGGAAATAAGTGACAGTTCTGCTGGGACGGAGGGAGTATTTGCAGATCACTTAATTGGATTTCATACCACTAACTCAATATGAAAATGTCTTGCATTAGTTTTTCTTAATTAATTAGCCTTATTATTCCCGTCGAATTTTGACGGGTTACTCACTAGTTATGTTAGAAGAGGTGGATTTCTTGAAGATGATGAGACAGGTAATGAAATTTTGAAAGTAAGTTGACTTTTGTTGGGTTTTATTCATTCTTACTAAATCGAAATCTATATTTTCAGATTGGAAAGCAATGATATCAATTACTTATTCTACTTAGATTAATTGGATTTATCCTTGAATTGGAGCAGTGTTCGTGTTCTTTATTCTTTAATTTTGATAGTGGATTGAGGGTATTGTTGGAAAAAAATATTAATCATATTGATTATCATGAAAAGTTTAAATTGGTTATTCTTTGTTGGGAGTGATCATTAACCGTGATGATAAATAGTCTAGGTACTAATTAACGTGTATTATTAAGAAGGGTTATTTTTATCGGACTACCAAACGAGCCCTAAATGTCATTTTAGTCCTTATTTAAATCAAATCTTAAGATAATATTTGACTTTATTTGAGTGGGTATCAAATCACGTAACATATTTTACTATCTCACAGTTTAAAATAGACAATTCAATATGCAAGAGAAACTTCGGAAAACTCAGATAAATGCCCCCTCACTTCTGTTTTAAAATAAATATTATACTTTACATTTATTTATATTATATTTTTCATTTATATAAAAAGAGTTTTAATGTAATTTTTTTTTTTCAAATTTAATTCATAGTCGAACTCAATACATAATCATCAGCAGAAGCGCCTAGGAGACAAATCCTAGGGAGAGAAAAACTTCTCTCTAACTTCTGGGGGAGGGGGGATCGAACCCATGACCTCCAGGTTGGAAGCCATGAGCTCTGGCCTAGCCTGATGGTTTTAATGTAATTTTATTACAAGTAAAGCAAGCATTAAGTGAACTTCGGTATTTATTTTGAGACTTATCAATTAGTTATTAAGTTATGAATGATTCAAACTTTCCAGTGTCACCAAAAGTGAAATAAAAGTGCCCTTTTTATTTTAATATTTGATTTAATTCTAAAAAATAGTCATATTTTTTAAATGAGATTTTTACCAATAAGTCCCATGGGGAATGTGGTATTTACCAATAAAAACACAACATTTCAAATTCTACCTTAGGGTCCTTAGGTTCAAATCAATTTTACCAATAAGTCCCTTGTACCTTTTAAATGGCAAAAATACCCCAGCCCAAATAAATTCCTCCTACACATCTAACCTTTGACCATTTTGACTGCCACCTTTACATTTGACCACCACTGACCGCCGCCCACCGACGCTGACCGCCGCCGACCTCCACCGCCCGCCGCTGCTGACCGCAGCCGACCACCACCGCCGCCGCTGCTGACCGGCCTCCAGCCAACCGCCGTCTTGCCGGACCTCCAACCCTTCCGCCACAACCATATGCAACCCCAAGTATTATAAATAAAAATTATTTGCTTTTGGGAGGGTTTGAACCCAAGACCTCTTGGTCTTGCCTAAGAGACCCAACCACTATACCAAGCTTCTTACTTGTTTCATTAGTAGACTATTATATATTTAACACTTCAACCTCACATTTGTTGTTGTCTTCTTTTTTTTTTTTTTTTTGTTAGGAGTATTAATTATTCACAATTGGACAATTACTCATTTTTAATAAAAAAAAATGAGATAAATTTATTTCACAATTGTTTAAAGAGCATTGACAACACATAGATAAATAAATTTACCAGTTCTTATATTAAACTCGTGTTTTAACAAATGATAAATAAATTTACCAGTTCTTATATTAAACTCGTGTGTGAATAACTGAGAAATGAATATCTCATTTATTATTATATTAACAACAGAGAAAAATTGATAACTGAGAAATGAATGTACCAGTTCTTGTACTCAAATTCATATGTGAATAACTGAGAAATGAATGTCTCATTTATTATATAATTAAACCGATAAATTGAGTCATCAATTGGGAAAAATGAGAGGTGATTTTATCAGTTTTTATTCAATTATGAATAACTGCTAAATGAATGTCTCAGTTATTATATTCAAAATCATGTGTGAACAACTTTGAAATGCATGTCTCAGTTGTTATAATGATTGTGAAAAAATTGAGAGATGAATTTATCAGTTTTTAAAAATGAAAAATGAAAAAATGACACAATTGTGAAATCACACAACTGAGAAATCAGTTGAAAATTGATTTTACAATTGAAAAATGAAAATTTTATTTTTTAAAATGGTGAAATTAATTGAGAAATTAAAATGATTTTTTTCCCAAATTTTTACAAATGAAAAATGATTTTTTTATTTATAAAATTTGAATTATGTGTTGAGTGTACTTGTTTGATTCGTATTGTCGACACGATTAAAACTTTGGTTTTGGATCATTTTTTCAGTTTATAGATTTTGAGATATGTCATTTTAAAATTTTAGGTGGAAAAAAAAAACAAAAAAAAACAGAAAGAAAGAGTGAGAAACAAGAAGAGAGAAAGAGGGGAGCAAAAGACGTTGGGTTGGGGGGCTGGGACGCTCATCATGTGAAGGGTATTCTGGTCCAGGAAAAAATGCAAGGACTTTTTGGTATGTTTTCAAAATGTCTGTCTTTATTGGTAGTTTTTATTTGGCCTAGGGACTTATTGGTCAAAGCCTCTTTTTAAAATAATGAATAATAATTTTGGGTGGCGCGATTTAAACAAGGTATAAACAAGTAAAGTAATACAGTATTCACTTAAAAAAATCACTTCTAGCTTCAAAAAAGAAATCGAGTTACTTTCTTGCAATGGAATGAGTAGTACATGGGATAAGTATATCCTCCGTATTTTCATAGAGAATTATGAAGGAAAAAAAATACTTTCCCTGTTACATAATAAATGACCCATTTAATTTAGAAACAAAAATTAAGAAAAAGTATTTTAAAAGTAAGTGTTGTGAGTATGAAGGAGAGAGAAAGTGTAGTATAGAATAATAAATGAAAATTTGTTGTGAGTATGGCAAATGGTTCCTATAAATAATAAAATAATTTAAAATTTTCAAAATAAAATTATTCAATAGAACACTTAAAATGAAAAATTTGTTGTGAGTATGGCAAATGGCAGTTTTTGATATTAACACTGGCATTTTTCTGGAAAAACACGTTTTTTCTATCCTTGGAGTAAAACACGTTTTTCACAAGACCTACGCATCCTATGTATTATTTATATTATTAATTATATCTTCTTTTTCTATGCTTATAATACTTTCTAGCTAAAGCAGCATTTTCCAAATCGAAGTTTCGGTTCCAGAAGTAGCCTGAATTACCAAATGTTGCTTATAATAAATGAATGACAAAAAAAAAATGGCATGCAAATTATACCTGTCCAGAATATAGACAGCTAATAGTATGGTATTTAATTGTATATATAATGTCACCAATAAAATAAATCTGTTACTAGGAAAAAATATTGCAGGCGTGGATTTTTCTAGGAGTAAGATTTTCTAATTTTTGCTGGGTCCAATTCACGTGTCATACTTTGTTGAAAATAATTTTCAAATATTGAGTAGTCATATTAAACCATTAACGCTAAATGCTTGTGCAAAAAAATTGAATAATTTTTCAAATCAAGTCAATTTCGGTTTCATAAAAATCAAGTCAATTTCAACTTTTAAATCGTATTATATTAGTTGAGTTTCGAATTTTTCCAAAAAATTACGTGATGTTTTAAAGACATCATTCTTCTATAGCATGAAAGTTTTTTTTGACGATAATACTTGAATTACTCACTCTTTTTCCCAAAAAAAAATATATTTGTATAACATTCTAAATAACGATTCTCGACCTTGATAAGACCGAGCATCGCAGACCAGACCGGACCCGGTTCGAAGCCAGTACAAGCGAGTTCGACCACATCGGACCGGATAAGCCCGCAAGCGAGTAAGCCCGAGAACTCCGGGCTTCCTGATAACCATAACCGAGGTAGCTCTGCCTCCCGCTATTCTAAGGGTCCCGTGTTGATCACTCAACCTCATGCCCGGAGCCCGCAGCAGCCAGCTGTCACAAACGTACCACAGACGTTACCTGTTCGTACCTGACATACCATAACGGTTGGTGGTGGAACCATGATTCCCTGACAACACGCCACGTTCCCAGCCACTCCCCTGGCCGAACCAATGAGGACCTGCCGCGTGTCCATCCGGTACAAGGGCGGTTAGTACCCTAAACTTACCTCCTCCTTCTACTCATATAAATACTCCTATCCGCCCCAAAGGGCCAAGTACGTGCTCTATCCTATTCACACAAACACAAGGCTTTCACAAGCTTTCTATTTAGGTTTTCCTCAGAGATCTTACTCTCACACCCGAGGGCCTAAGCCGGATTCCAACCCGGCCTTGGTCTTAACGGTGTTCTTGTTTGTGTTGTGATCAGGATCAAGAGACAGCTATATTGGAGTTCTACCTCCGTGACCCCAGATTCACAGGGCGTCATCAGTGGTTCCATTGCCGGGAAACGAAAATCTTCTCAGTGCAATCTTCTTGCTTCGTTTGCTTTTCCAATCTAATTCATTTCAAATCCTCATTTAGTTCTTCCGTCTTTCACGGTTCTAAAAAGGTACCCCGTCTTTTCTGTTAATTCTCGACATACAAAATCTTCACAATGACTGGGAAAGAAGTCAACCCAAATGCTAGCCCTTCGGGACAAGTGCCCCAGGGATGAGTATTCGCCAGATTGGGAAACATGACTCTTAGTGCCAACTCCTATACCCCCTCTCAAAGGGCAAGGAGAGAGGCAGATCTGAGAGGTCGTATAGAAACCTCCAAAGCTCTCAAAACTCAAAAAACTCCAGTCACTCCCCTCACCCCTGATCAAATCCAAAAGAAAATCCAGATCCTTACAGATAGGCAGAATCTGGTAGAGGAAGGGCTACAGTTGAATCTAGCCCTGGAGGAGCTGTTTAATGCCGAGGCCAATGCTAGAAGCCCCCCTGAAAAATCAAAAACCCATGATCTGACGAGCTTTAAGAGCAGGGCCAGTAGGATTGTAGGAGGAAAAAGACGGACAATCCTCGTGGACGATGACGAGTAGAGGGGAGAAGAAGAAGGGGAGAGTGAGGAGGGAGAATCACAGCCCAGAAAGACTAGGGGCCAATCTAAAGGAAAGGCAGTTGTTAAAAACGATAAAAAATTTACAGAAACATTAAAAAGGGCTAAAACAGGGGACATAATGGATCAAAAGTTCCAAAGAATGGTCGCGGAGCTATGGGAGTCCAAGCAGAACGTAACAAAGTGCGTTGGACCCATGGACACTTTCGCATCATGGATCAATGATTCCCCGATCCAGAGAGGAAAGGTACCCACACTAGATGCGTATGACGGCTCATCTAACTCAAAAAGCCATGTTGGGCGGTTTGAAGGGCAGATGGCCCTATTCTCGACAGACGAGGCCGTGAAGTGCAAAGCCCTCGCCTCCACCTTTAAAGGGAAGGCATTGGGGTGGTTATTGGCCCATAAACCGCGCTCTATCTGCAGCTATGAGCAATTGCGGACTTCATTCTTGAACTCGTTCGCGGGCGCTGGGGAGGCCGCAAGACCGAAGTCGGATCTGTGTGGCGTTAGGCAATATCCCGGGGAAAACACAAAGGCATACATCACTCGGTTCCGGAAAATGACCTAGCAGATTGTGGATCTAACAAGGAACGACATCGAGCTATGCTTCCTAGGGGGATTAACATCCCATACTTTGAGGCAGGAGTTTGCTTGCCGAAAACCCGAGGGGATAGAAGAGATGTATAACAGGGCCATCGCTATGGCCGGAGTAGAGCCCGCATTTATGGCTGATGCCCGCAGGAGCGTAAGGGAAAGAATCGAGCCCGCTCATGACCCTCGTCATCACTCAGGCTACTCGGGAAACAATGGTGGCCGAGGTAGAGGCAGACCAAGAGGCATGCCCAACTTTAAAAGAGGCGATGACAGTGCTTTCACCCCTTTGATCGCACCGAGAACTGAGATATTGCGGGCAGAAGCTTTGCCTCCACCACCTCCACTGGAGAGAAAGCCTTACGAGGCGAACAAAAAGAAATGGTGTGGATACCATGAAAGCCACGGGCATTCTACAGATGACTGTTTTCAGCTAAAGGAAATAATACAACAAAAGGTGGAGGCTGGGGAATTGAAGAAATGGATCACAGGGTCCAGCAGTAAAGGAGAAGCCCCGCGGGGAAATATTCAATACGTCAGAGACAATGATGCAGACGGGGAAGGACGTTATGACATCCAGTACATAGGAGAGGAAGCCCCAAGCAATACCCAGCTTTCCGACCAGATTAGACGACTGGAAAAAGTATTCCTGATACCCACTTATCCGCCCGAGCAAGAAGAAATGATCGGTTTCAGAAGGAGTGAACTGGCATCCACCCTTTTCCATTCAACACAGCCATTGACAATCAAGATGGCTATTGGTAGAGCGGATATTGGAAGAGTCCTCATTGATACCGGGGCTTCACGGGACATACTTTACTTCCATTGTTTAGAAGAAATGGGGATGTCCGAGGCGCACTTAACCCCATATGCGATCTTGTTGGAAGGGTTCACGAATCATACGGTCTACGCAAAAGGGACCATTGACTTCGAAGTAACCATTGGAGAGAGGCCGTTCGAGAAAACAGCCCGTGTCACGCTCATGGTGATCGATCTGAAATCCCAATACAACGCAATCTTGGGAGTGACCGCTCAGGCTGCCCTTGGAATCGTCGCATCAATCCCTCACCAGAAAATCAAGTTCAGTACCCCTGCAGGGATCGCGTGTATCGACAATAAGCCCGAGCTCTTCCTCAAAGTAATAGAGAGGAAGAGGAAGAGGAAGGAAAGCGCAGCAAAGCAAAGACTGGGAAGCCCGAGGGAGGCAAAAAAGGCCAAAGCAAGTGAAAAAGAGGTCGCAGGCACGGCCATGATCGGGACGTTGTCTTTCCACTCCACGAGGGCAGAATTCAAGCGGAGCAGGAGAGCCCGCCGTATAGCCGCGGAAACCGAGCATGTCAATATCGTAATTGATTCACTGCATGACTGAGAAGTTGCAGATATTCGCCCTAATGATGCTTTGGAAGATGTGGTCATAAACCCGGCATACCCCGAACAGACAATAAAGGTCGGGCTAGAGATCCCCGCGGAGGAAAGGAAGATGTTGATAGAATTGTTGAGAAGAAGCCTAGACGTGTTCGCCTGGACCGTAGAGGATGTGGAGGGATTAAGCAGAGAGGTGATCGAACACGAACTGAATATCGATCCCACATTTACCCGGGTCCTCCAGAAAGAAAGATACTTTTCACCGGAGAAGAAAGCGGCGATCAAAGTCGAGGTAGATAAGCTGCTGAAAGCAGGAATCATAAGCCCGATCAAATATCCGAGGTGGTTAGCCAACGTCGTCATGGTAACCAAAGCAAATGGAAAGTGGAGAATGTGCGTGGATTTCACCGATTTGAACAAGGCCTGCCCTAAGGATTGTTACCCTCTTCCCGGATCGATCAATTAGTAGACTCTATCGCCGGCCATAGGGTATTGAGCTTTATAGATGCATACTCGGGTTATCATCAAATCAAAATGAAGGAGGTCGATGTTCCGTCATGCGCTTTCTATGCCGCGGGCAAAACCTACACGTTTAACAACATGTCGTTTGGCCTCAAGAATGCGGGCGGTACGTATCAAAGGATGGTAGGAATCGTCTTTGATGATCAATTAGGCCGGAACCTGGAGGCTTACATCGACGATATGGTTATCAAGACCAAGGAGACCTCTCACGACCTTGATGTGACAGAAACCTTCACCAGCCTCCGGAGAAACAATATGAAACTTAACCCATCCAAATGCGCCTTTGGAGTAAAGGCAGGGAAGTTTTTGGGCTTCATGGTGAACCAGAGAGGGATAGAGGCAAACCCGGAGAAGATCATGGCGTTAATAAACATGCAACCCCCCAGATGTGTTAAGGAGGTACAGAAGCTGAATGGCCGCATCACGGCCCTGGGGAGGTTCATCGCCAAGTCAGCAGAAAAATGCCTACATTTCTTTAAAACTTTGAAAGGAGGAAAAAAATGAGGGTTTTGAATGGAACGAGGACTGCCGGAATGCTTTTGAGCAAATAAAAGCTTACCTGGGAAAGCCGCCGCTGTTGAGCAGCCCCGTTTTGGGTGAAGAACTCTACGTTTTCATGGCCGCAACAGATCACGTTGTGGCTGCGGTTTTGGTAAGGGAAGAGGACGACCTTTAGAAGCCCGTGTACTATGTCTCCAAGGCACTATCCGCGGTAGAAGGGCGCTACATGAACATTGAAAAGCTGGCTTTCGCCTTGCTTATAGCCGCTCGGAAGCTGCGGGCATACTTCATCGCCCACCCAATCACGGTTTATTCGGATACCCCGCTGAAGAAAGTGCTCCATAAGCCCGAATCCTCGGGAAGAATGCTGTCATGGTCTATAGAACTGACTGAGTTCCAAATTACTTACTCCCCGCGAAAGACCATCAAGGCACAAGCACTGGCGGACTTTGTGGCAGAAACTACGTTTGAAGTAAAGGAAAGCGAAGCGGACAAAGTCCAGCCCGATAAAGCAAAGAAAAAACGAGGCAAGAAGGCCATGGATGATGGGGAAAGACCGGAGAATTGTTGGTCGTTAAATGTTGACGGATCCTCGGGAAAAACTGTTAGTGGCGCCGGAATCCTATTGATCGCCCCAGAAGGTCAAAGGTTTAAGCGAGCCTTGAGGTTTAAGTTCGCCGTTTCCAGCAACCAAGCCGAGTACGAGGCATTGATAGCGGGCTTGGAGTTGACCCGGGACATGAAGGTCTCTAATTTGATCGTGAAGAGCGACTCACAGCTAGTGGTAAATCAGTGCAAAGGGGAATATGAGACAAATCACCCGGTGCTGCTCAAATACAAGGAACTTGCAGCAAACCTGTTGAGGGAATTCGAGTACCACGAGCTGACCCAGGTTAACCGGGCTGAAAACTCCGAGGCGGACTTGCTTTCGAGAATCAGAAATGAAGACATCGCAAAGCTTAGTGTGGATTGTGTTGGGTTTCGTAGTAACATGCGCAGCGGAATTTAGCATTTAAAATTTTGAAACCCAAAGCCCATAGATCTGTTCATATGATTAAATCAAATACAACATGAGAATAAAGGAATAAACTAACCCTTGATGGCTATCAAATTCTCTTGGTCTTTGGTGGAGGTTTGAAGACTTGATCACGATCACAAAGCTTGAACACGAACTTTGAAGATGATGATTTTCACCCTTTAGCGGTATCCAGACTTCGAACGAATATCAAAGGAGCTTCTTTGATCTTGGTTGCTAGACCAAATTGTGAAACACTTTTTCACAATCAAAAGAACTATACGGAATTTATTTTGTGCATTATTTTGTTCTTCAACCAAGAATGTCTTGGAACAAAATAAACCCTCTCTCAAAATTTTTGAGACTCACAAAATCATTAGCATTGAGTGCTGGCCGAATTTGGTCTTTTATACATAAGTATGACCTATTCCAAATAGGAAACTTGTGTCAAAATCCGTCCAAAATTCGTTTCCTAATCAAATTAGGAATCTGCCACCCGATAGTACTGTGCGGCCGCCCAAAAATCTCTGTGCGGTCGCACAACTATCTGAAACAAAACTGGTACAAAAATGGGCTAAGTGTGCGGCCGCCCAGTCCATACTGTGCGGTCGCCCACTTCCCCAGAATGTCCAGAATTTCCAAAATTCCAATATAGTCCTTTTAAAGATTCGTTCTATTGTGTGTGACCCTCTAGGATTATACTAAGTTGGCAATGGGTTCAAACATGAAACCATAAGATATGATTAGGTTCTAGCAAACCGTCATACCTACCCAATTAGTATAACTAGATACAAGTTCGCATTCCTCTTAGAATATGTCATAATCCTTTTGTCTACGATGTCATTGAACACAAGTCATGGTCAAAGAGTCAACTTGTTTTGTTCAATACTTTCTCGATTCCGAATATGTTGATAATCCAAATGACATTGATCCAATCAATTCATTTGAGTCCGGCCGAACATTTCATCAACATCATTCCTACGAGAGGCCCAAGCTTGACATCTCTCCGAGGAGGGACAAATCCATTTAGCTTATTATTCTTCCCTACGTGAATCCGATTATGCCAATCATACCCTTTATAACTACTCGGTTAAAAGTAGCGTTTGAATATGTCAAACATAATGTTCATCAAGTGGAAGACTATAATAACTTCATGTCTAAGGATTCAAATGACATAACTAATACGAGATATATGTATGACATAGACCATGACATAAATCTCATAGAGCGGGTCATGTCCAGTACCTTGTTCCAAACAAGTACCCATAAATCTAACATGATCATCCCATGATCATTTAGCCATTATACTAGTGCTTAACAAGTACTAGGGACGGAGATTATTATAAGTAAACATGAACAAAAATAATAATCAAAACATCTCTTTATTGATATGAAATAAATGATAACAATTACAACGTTTATTAAACGTGCCTAGGGCACCACTACCAACAATCTCCCACTTTCCCTAGGCCCAATCTCCCATGTATCTAATACCCATGGACCTAACATGACCATCATGTTTAGCTTGTGGAAGTCCCTTTGTTAGCGGGTCCGCAACATTGTCATCAGTAGGTACTCTGCATATATTTACGTCTCCCCTATCAACGATCTCTCGAATGATATGAAAACGCCTAAGTATGTGTTTAGATTTCTGATGTGCTCTTGGTTCCTTTGCTTGAGCAATAGCACCATTATTATCGCAATAAAGGTCTATTGGATTAGCAATACTAGGAATCACTTCAAGTTCAGTTATGAACTTCTTAATCCAAACAGCTTCCTTTGCAGCATCCGATGCAGCAATATACTCTCAGCTTCTGTTGTAGAATCAGCGGTTGTACTTTGCTTGGAACTCTTCCAGCTTACAGCTCCACCATTTAACATAAACACAAAACCCGATTGCGATCGGCTATCATCTTTGTCGGTTTGGAAGCTTGCATCTGTGTAAGCATTTACAACGAGATCATCTTCCATTCCTCCATAGACCAAAAACGAGTCTTTAGTTCTTCTTAAGTACTTAAGAATCGCTTTTACGGCTATCCAGTGATTTTCGCCAGGGTCGGATTGGTATCTACTTTTCATGCTCAAAGCATAAGACACATCCGGCCTAGTACAAATCATGGCATACATGATGGACCCAATTGCCGAAGCATATGGAACATCATTCATTTTCTCACGCTCATCTTTTGTCTTAGGACATTGAGTCTTGCTTAGAGAAACTCCATGTAACACGGGCAAGGTGCCTCTCTTAGAATTTTCCATACGGAATCTTCTAATGACCTTGTCAATGTATGTACTTTTGCTTAAACCAAGTAGCCTCCTTGATCTATCTCTATAGATCTTAATGCCAAGAATATATGCGGCTTCACCCATATCTTTCATTGCGAAGCACTTTCCTAACCAAGTCTTCACAGACTGAAGTGTAGGAATGTCGTTTCCAATGAGCAATATGTCATCCACGTATAAAACAAGGAAAAGCACTATGCTCCCACTAAGATTCTTGTATACACAAGGCTCATCTTCGTTCTTGATGAAACCAAACTATTTGACCGATTCATCAAAACGGAGATTCCAACTCCTAGAAGCTTGCTTCAATCCATAGATGGATCTCTGCAATTTGCATACCTTAGAATTTTGCTCAAAACCTTCTGGCTGTGTCATATACACATCCTCTTGTAGTTTTCCATTCAGGAAAGCGGTTTTGACGTCCATCTGCCATATTTCATAGTCATGATATGCGGCAATGGCAAGCAAAATTCTTATAGACTTGATCATTGCTACGGGTGAAAAGGTCTCATCATAGTCAATACCATGAACTTGCCTATAACCCTTCGCTACAAGCCTAGTTTTGTAAGTATGCACCTTCCCATCCATGTCAGTCTTCTTCTTGAAGACCCATTTGCATCCTATGGTTTTTACACCTTCGGGCGCATCAATCAAATTCCAAACTTGATTGTCTTGCATGGATTGCAAATCGGATTCCATGGCTCTAAGCCACTTGTCCGAATCAGGAGAAGACATCGCCTCTTGGTAGGTTGACGGTTCATCATTCTCAATGATTTCTACCTCATTACTATCCGTTACGAGAAATCCATATCTCTCGGGCTCGGATCGTAACCTACTAGATCTGCGAGATGCTTGTGTACTTTGAACAGGTTCCACAACTCCTTGTGGTTCTTGTTCTTGTTCCACTATTGGTTCAATGTTATTTTCTGGGTCTCGAATTTCTTCAAGATTTATTCTACTCCCACTGATTTCTTTGGAGAGAAACTTTTTCTCTAGAAAGACACCAGTTCGGGCAACAAACACTTTGTTTTCCTCTCGGTTGTAAAAGTAATATCCTTTAGTTTCCTTAGGATATCCCACGAAAATACATTTATCAGATTTGTGTGCAAGTTTGTCTGAGATAAGTCTTTTGACAAAAACTTCACAACCCCAAATCTTCATGAAAGATAGACAAGGCTTCTTTCCGCTCCACATCTCATATGGAGTCTTTTGAACCGATTTAGTTGGAACACGATTTAGTGTGAAAGCAGCGGTTTCTAGAGCGTAACCCCAAAAGGATATTGGAAGATCAACTTGACTCATCATTGATCGAACCATGTCTAACAAAGTCCGATTCCTCCTCTCGGACACACCATTCCATTGTGGTGTTCCAGGTGGAGTCAATTGTGAAACTATTCCACAATTCTTTAGATGATCATCAAATTCTTGGCTCAAGTATTCACCACCTCGATCTGATCGAAGTGCCTTTATACTTTTGCCAAGTTGTTTTTCTACTTCATTTTGAAATATTCTAAATATCTCAAATGCTTCACTTTTATGTTTCATTAGGTAAACATACCCAAATCTACTATAATCATCAGTGAAGGTTATGAAGTATTGAAATCCTCCCCTAGCATTGCTACTTAATGGTCTGCATACATCGGAATGTATCAATCCCAATAAGTCGCTTGCCCTTTCACCCAACTTGGTAAAAGGTGTCTTAGTCATTTTTCCAAGAAGACACGACTCACAAGTATCATATGACTCGAGGTCACATGAACCTAAAAGTCCGTCCCCATGGAGTTTTGAGATACGCTTCTCATTAATATGACCAAGACGGCAATGCCACAAATAAGTATGATTTACATCATTAGGTTTAGATTTCTTATTTACATGATAGACATTATTTTCATTCTTGACATCCAAGATATAAAGGCCATTAAATAAATTAGCAATACCATAAAGCACATCATTTAAATAAATAGAAAATTTCTTATTCTCAATAAGAAACTTAAAACCTTCATTATCCAAACAAGAAATTGAAATAATATTTCTGCTTAAATCCGGAACATAATAACAATTGTTCAAAACAAGAATTAATCCGGAAGGTAAAGTGACTTCATAAGTCCCTACGGCTAATGCAGCAACTCTTGCTCCATTCCCCACACGTAGATCTACTTCACCTTCTTTAAGCAGTCTCCTATTCCTTAGTCCCTGCACATTTAGACAAATGTGAGAACCACATCCGGTATCCAATACCCAAGAATCAGTGGTAGAAAGGAGAATATCTATCATATAGATACCTGAAGTCGACGCAGCCTTGCTGCTCTTCTTCTTCTTTTGCTCTTCCAAGAAAGCCTTGCAATTACGTTTCCAATGACCAATTTCTTGACAATGGAAACAGATTGCATCCTTTTGTGAATCGGGTTTTGCCTCAGAAGCCTTGCAATCTTTACCTGCTTATCTTGGTTTGACAACTTTTGCCTTACCTTGCCTTTGGCACCAGGCTTCTTCCCATCATGAACCAAGAGCACGGGAGAACTTTTCTCCACAATTTTCATCTCTGCAGTTTTGAGCATCCCATGCAACTCAGGGAGATTCTTATCCATTCCATGCATGTTATAATTCATTACAAACTGATTATAACTTTTAGGCAATGAATTAAGAATGAGATCCGTGGCTAGCTCCAATGGGATTGGATAGCCAAGTTTCTCAAGGTGCTCTACATAACCTTTCATTTTAAGAAAGTGAGGACTCACTTGTTGCCCTTCATTCATTTTACTAGTAGTGAATGCAACAATGGTCTTGTACCTCTCTTGCCTAGCTTGCTCTTGAAACATGGTTCTCAACTCCACGCCTATCTCATAGGCTTCCAAATGTTCCAAACTTTGTTGGAGTTTTGAACACATAGCAGCAAGCATGAGACAACTTACATCTCTGAATCATTACGATGTTTCTTGTAATTGTCTCTTTCTACCCTAGGGGCAGTAGGTGGTGGTTCAGCGGGGAGAGGCCCATCGAGAATGTACAACTTATCTTCTTGCCTAAGAACGATTCTTATGCTACGGATCCAATCCATAAAGTTGGTACCATTCTCTTTGAGCTTATCCTTCTCAAGGATCGATCGCAACGACATTGATTGAGTGTTATTAGTCATTATCTACAAATATGCAAAATTTCCAAAATTTAATAAGTACCGATTTTCATTAAAGAGATAATTAATGTATTTTAAAACAAAATACTCCAACCAAATTATACAACCTTCTTTATACATCCAATGTATAGTATAATTTAAATGAGTTGAGATCCCGCTTTAATCTAATTTTGAGTACGCTTTGGCGCACCGCTCAAAATTAAATCAATTAGGTAGACAACTCTTGTCAATCACATCTCATATGACTCTCAGTTCTTTTCATGAGATTCTTTAAGAAATCCAGTTTCAAAAAGCATGTTAAATCTCATCTTGCCTTAAGCCCAAAACTGTTTTGACGCTTAATTAAGTCCAACCATTTAAACGCATAGGAAACTCTTATTCACTCATCTTGCTCAAACATGAATAAAATCAATGCACCTCGCTTTGGCGAGCCCACATAAAATTACTCATGCATAAACAAGTGTTTAATCATGGCATGGCAAAAGGACTTTAAACTTTCTTTGAAGGTTCATCACATATAGCATATAACACATTTATGAGCACATAATATAAACATGTTACACATCAAGTTTAGCCACTAAATTAATCTCCATTAATTTAAGCATGGTATTTATGTATCATTAGTTTCTCTATAATTATGAGGATGAGACTATTTCAACTTCGGTTATTATATCCAAATCAAGACAACAAGAAGTGTGATCGAACTAAGCCATTAGGCAACCACAATCCCGTACTAATTCAAGAAACCAAGAAAGTAGTCCATGTGGCCGAACCTAAGCAATAGATGGTCTCGATGAACGTAGGCCAATTGCATTCACAATTCCACATGGATCTCCAAACTTTGAATCAAGAACTTTGTTTCTCAATTTTAGCAATTATGAACTCTTCATAATTCTAACTTCGTTTTATCTTTGAAACTTTGATTGCGATCAATTTTGGGAAACCCAATCTCGATGAACGCAGATTAGCCATCCAAAACTTAAACCAATCTAGGAATCACAAGACTAAAACAAATAGGAAAAATCAAACCCCAAATCCACACACAAACCAACTACCCAAAACCCATTCAGATCAGCAATGTCTGGACTGGTTCTGTTACGGTTTTGTTGAATTTTTCGAAGATTCCAGAGATTCTGTTTTTCCACCAAAATCAGACCTTCTGATCCCTTGTGCGGCCGCCCAAAAACCCTGTGAACGGTTCGCCCAAAAATGTGCGGCCGCCCAAGGCGTTTTGTGCGGTCGCCCAGGTGCCATCAGAATGTGCAGAATTTTCAAGTTCG
>JAOWBW010000296.1:2327751-2445300 GCA_026119855.1 Campanula takesimana | reverse complement strand
TTACAAAATATATTATTACTTCAAACAATAAGGACAAAAAAAGGAGAAAAAAATTAGATTCACCATCAATTAATGAAATTCTTCAATATTCACAAATCATCAACTTTTGTAAAAAAAATATATATATATCAAAAATATAGTATTTGTGATTTTTTTTTTTTTTTTATTATTACCCTCCTATTAAGGCGCTTATTTACATAAATGACACTAGTTAAGTCCTTTATCATGCCCTAGGCAATTATTTACAATATTTCCATTGCACTGATCCTATACATATGAATATAAACTAGTTCACTTCTTATACCTTCACTATAAGAGTGATTTCTTGCATAATTTTTCACTTTTCTTAAAAAAATATAAAATCATCAAAAAATACTCATATTTTATCAACCAGTCCACTCCCATTCTTAGGGCATAAGACTATAATTTTTCTTATACCTAAGGTAAAAGAGTTTTTTCCCCCCAAAATTTTTAACATTTTGTTAAAAAATAAGATTAATAAAAGAAGTATCATATTTTAATAACCGGTCCGCTCCATACTTAAGTATAAGACTAGTTCACCCCTTATGCCTAACGTATAAGATTAATTTATTTATTTTAGAAATTTTCACTCTTCTTAAATAATAAAAATCGTAAAGAAAGTCTCATATAAGACAAGTTCACTTCTTATACATACCGTACAAGACTAAAATTACTCTTATACCTAAGGTATAAAACTACAATTACTCTTATACCTAAGCTATAAGACTAAAATTAATCTTATACCTAAGGTATAAGACTACAATTGCTCTTATCCTAAGGTAAAAGAGGTTTTTTTTCCATAATTTTAACATTTAAAAAAAAAAATCATAAAAGAAGTCTCATATTTTAATAACCGGTCGGCCGGTCCGCTACATACTTAAATAATAAAACCGTAAAAAAAGTCTCATATAAGACAAGTTCACTTCTTATACTTACCGTATAATAAGACTAAAATTACTCTTATACATTAGGTATAAGAGTTTTTTTTTTTTTAATTTCAAATTTTTTTATATTTTTCTTTATAAATATAAAAGGACAAGTATACTCCTACCATTCTGATCCTATACCCAAGTTATAAGACTAGAACCTCAGTTATAAGACTAGAATTACTCTTATACCTCAGTTATAAGAGTAATTTTTTTATAATTTTTGTTTGTTTTTCTTAAAAAATATATAAAAAGACAAGTCTACCCTTACTAATCTTCTCTTATACCTAAGGTATAAGACTAAAATTACTATTATACCTAAGGTATAAGAGTTTTTTTTTCCTTGATTTTTTTCTTCATATTTTTCAAATTTTCATAAAAAAAAAAAAAGGTATCATATATTATTACCGGTCCACTCCCATTCTCATGGTATAAGACTAGATTTACTCTTATACCTAAGGTATAAGAGTTATTTTTCCATAATTTTCACATATTCTTAGAAAATAAAAAGTTTCACATTTTATTAACTGTTCCCTCTTATATTATGTATAATACTAGTTGATGTATAAGAGTTTTTTTTTCCATAACTGTTCACATTTAAAAGAAACATACATAGAAAATCTCATATTTTATTAAGTAGTACGCTTTAGGGGTGAGCAAAAATATTTCAGAACCGGACCAGACCAGCTAAAATCGGACCAGATCAGTACATATGATTTGGTTCCGGTTCCAAAATATTATAGAACCAGTATATTGGTTCGGTTCTGGTTCTTGGTAAAATTAATTCTGGTTAGAACCGGACGGGACCAGTTGTGCACATATGCTATTTATTGTTATATTATATGTATATCTTATAGTAAATAAATTTATATACTTATTATTGTATTATAATTTTTAAAGATCCAATTGACTATTTGTAATATTGTACCGAACCCAAGGTTTCAAACCGGCAAACTCTAAGTCCCAGACTAGTAATGCTTATGCTCACTTTTCAACTTACATTTTTCATATCGTTTCTTTTCGTGAATGATAGCAACAGATTGACAACCAAGATGATCAATATATATTTCTTTTTGTTTGTTAATCAATAGTTGTCTTATTAATACCATAGTGATTATATTTTGTGGATTGAGACCTTTAATTGTATAAGTGACGGTACTTCAATTTTTATTTTGGGTTTAATCTTGATTTATAATTAATATTAGTTTATATTGCGTTTATCTTGTCAATGGTGGGAGTTAAGAAACATTGAAAACAAATAAACTTTAAATGATTAATAAATTGTAGAACCGGACCAAACCACACCAGTAGAACCAGAACCAGTGTATTGGTTCTCACAGTATTGGTTCGGTTCCGGTTCTAAATTTTTATAGAACCGAAGTATTGGTTCCGGTTCTGGTTCTTCAATTTTTTGTCAAAATATGGACCAGACCGGACCATGATCACCCCTAGTACGCTTCTATATTTAGTTATAAGACAAAAGTTACTCTTATACCTGAGGTGATTTTATTTTTTCGCAAATTTTCACATTTTCTTAAAAAAATAATTAAAATGTCTCATGTTTTATTAACTAATATGCTCCTATACTTAAGCATAAGGGTATAAGAAAAAAAAAAAAATCATATTGAAAAAATATGAGTTTTATCAAATAATATATTATACAATTACAATTTAATTTATTTTTTGGTCTTTCATATTTTTTAATAAAAGATTTAGATCTTTATTATTTTGTTTAAATCATATTTTTAATTTTCTGATATTTTTGCTTTTTACTAAAGTTGATGTTTTTTGTGAATGTTTTAGAATCTTATTAATTGATTATGAAATCACTTTTGGCATTTAGTTTCACCCAGGATAGATTTACTAGTAATAAATATTGCAGCATATAGCACAAATGGTGTAGTAGTTTAGTGGTTAAAGTATAGATTTCAAAGTTGGTCTTAGGTTCGAAATTCCTTGGCAGCATATTTGTTTTTCCCGTTTTTCTTATAAAACGGGTGGGGATCAGCATGATCTGGACCGGGTCGGTTCTTATAAAACGGGTGGGCGTTAGCAGGATCTGGACCCGGTCGGTTGGTGGACTGTGCTATTTGGACCCGGGCTGTGGGCTGATTGTTGGGGTTTAGGGTCTGTGTGGAATTTTTATTTAGCTGTTGGGTGTAGATGGATCTGGGAGAGGGGGCCTCATGGAATTTTGCCAATATTAAAAAGTTTGTCATTTTGGGCAGTCTCAATTGAGGTGAAACGGACGAAAAAGGAAATAAGTCTCAATTCACATGAAACGGAGGGAGTACCTTGCAATGATTTCCTCAATTGCCGATTTGGGACTTGACAAAGTCTTATATACACCGGCCGCATGGTTGTGCGGCGGGCAAACCCGTCCGGCCCGCCCCGACTTTCCTCCACTCCCAGAGCGACACGTGGCGCGCTGTGAGCCACTCGCTGGTTCACCAACCGCGCGCTGCCACGTGTCTTTTTTTAAAAAAAAAAAAAACCAATAACTTTTAAATGGTATATCTTGATATTTATAACTCAGAAAAAATATTTAAAAATACCGTTGTGTTCGTCTCGACGAGACGAATAAAAACTACATAGGTCATGATATTGTTTTATTTTTTAAAAAAATATATTTTTTTACACACAAAAAGTTTGAGCTGCTCTTTCAGCGATGTAACACTCTGTTCTGATAAAAGTAACAATTTCATCTTCAAAAAGTAACACTTTCTACTGTTAAATTTAACAGCAATTCTACAAAAAAAAAAAAAATTGGTTTTGCATTTCAATTGTTACTTTCTCAATTTCAATTGTTACATTTAAGATATAATGTTACATTTAAGAATATAAACTGTTACAATTGAGAAAAAAATGTTACATTCATTTGTATAAAATGTATCATTAGTTTAGTTAGTCAATCTTATGTTAATTTTTGGAAAAAAAAATGTTACATTTGTAAAAAAAGTGTGTTACATTCCCTTATAAAAAGTGTTACAATAGTTTAGTTGTCAATCTTGATGTTATTTTTTATCTATTGCAGCAAAATTGTGGTACATTTTGAAAAAAAAAGTGTTAAATTTGAAAAAAAAAGTTACATTTCGTTATAATAAGTGTTACTTTTGTTGGGAGGAAAAAAAAGTTGGGGGTGACAAAAAAAAAAAAAAAAAAAAAAAAACCGGCTCGGCTCGCCTGGCGCCGTCGCTCGCCGTGCGGCGGTTGCACAGGAGACCGGCTCGTGGGACTTTGGGTTGCACCAAAACAAATAGTAATAGAGTTTCTACTTTTAATCACGACAAATCATTTAATTAAAGCAAGTTTTCATAATGGCTCAAACGATACCTTTATTCCCTATTCATCAAGGGTTGATAACTTCAAAGTTTAAAGCCACTCCATAATTTATTTTCATAAAAGTATATAAACACGCATCCCTTCTTCATGACTCATTCATCTATTTCATCATTTCGTATTATTCAAACACAAAAGGAGAAGGGCAGAAAAAAGATAAAAATAAAATACTCCCTCCCCCATTTAACTTCCTATTTTAACTATACATGCGATTAAAAGTAAACGTTGCGAGTATGAAAAATAAAGGAAGATATAAAAAGTGGATGAGAGTTTTTATTGTAAAAATGACATATAGATCTCATTGTTCATTTTAAATAATAAAGTAAAGTGAAAACTTTAATTTGAAACAGATTAAAAAGAAAAATAAAATCATTAAAGAGGGACAGAAAGAGTACTCCCTAAATAAAAAGAAGTTACTTTAGACGGGTGTTTCCAATTAAAACATAAAATGCCCGCCAACTCAAACGAAAGCACGTCATTTTCTACCAGTACTACAATGGCGGCCCCTTTTTCTTCACCGCCCGCCACCGATTTCGGTGGCTACCGGCCGGATATGGCAATCAGAATAAAAGAAGAGAATGACGTTCCGACAGAGCTATGGCGAGACTCAAGCTACGATTTCTCACAGGACGCTTTCGCTAAGGGAATCGGAGACTTCGGTTTCGTAACGGACTCGCCGTCGTCTCAACGGTCGTCTCTGTCGAAGATTCCGGAGAGTCCGACTACTTACGGAGTATTAACGCCGCGAGGTGTTAGGGTTTCGTTTAATGAAGTCGTGCAACGGCGGTCTAATGCTAGTAATGGCGGCGGTGCTGGTGACGTCGCTGAAGGTCGCGGTGGTGAGGCGTCGGAGGAGGACGTCGTTTTATGTAGTTCGAACAACCTTTCGTTACGCCGGAAATCGACTTTGTTGTCTATGAAATCCAAGTCTAGGTTAATCGACCCGCCGGAGGTACGGAGATCGGAGACGATTATGAGATCGACAACGTTCACCGGAAAAGGACCGGCCAACGAAATTGACGACGACGATACGTTTTGGGATGATGATTTTCCAACTGATTACAGGAAATTGAAGTTCAGCAAATGGACAATTATTGAATTGGTGAGTTTAATTTCATTATCAGCTTGTTTAATTTGCAGCCTTACAATTCCTAGCTTGAAGAACAAGAAATTATTCGAACTCGAGTACTGGAAATGGGAGGTGATGATATTGGTATTAATCTGTGGAAGATTATTTTCCGGTTGGGGAATTAGACTTGCTGTGCTGTTAATCGAACGAAATTTCATGTTGCGAAAGCGAGTTCTCTATTTCGTTTATGGATTGAGAAATTCGGTCCAGAACTGCATTTGGCTAGCTTTGGTGCTAATTTCTTGGCAATGCATATTCGATAAACGAGTCGAAAGGATCACAAATGGTAAAGTTTTGCCTTACGTGACCAAAATTTGGGTGTGTTTATTAGTTGGTACTATAGTTTGGTTACTCAAGACATTGCTCGTAAAAGCATTGGCCTCATCGTTTCACGTTAGCACGTTTTTCGATCGAATTCAGGAGTCATTATTTAATCAGTATGTGATTGAGACATTATCGAGCTCACCATTGATTGAAATCGAGCATGATTTGGAGGAACATGATAGAGTTATAGCTGAGGTTCAGAAGCTTCAGAATGCGGGGGCCACTATACCAAATGATCTAAAGGCTAGTATTTTTCGACCACGAACTTTTTATTGGGACTCCTAAACGAAGGAGTGATTCGATGACTTTTGGGAGGAGTCCGAGGATTTCTAGGGTGATGGCGCAAGATGATGGGATTACAATTGATCGTTTGCATAGGTTGAATCAAAAGAATATATCGGCTTGGAATATGAAGAGGTTGATGAAGATTATTCGGAAAGGGGTATTATCGACTTTAGACGAGGAGTTGGAGAAATCGACCGGTGAGGATGAATCAACGGTGCAGATCACGAGTGAAAACCAGGCCAAAGCTGCGGCGAAGAAGATATTCAACAATGTGGCTCAGCCTGGTTCCAAGTAAGTTTTTGTTTGCTTAATACACTTGTTCATACTCCCTAGTGTTGTAAAATGAAAAAGAATCTGGCTTTTTTCTGTGTGGAAAGAAATGATCGAATAATGCCTGCGAATTCATTTTGGACTCGCCATCATTGAATTTACATGATATGCTTTCCAAAAAATATTTTTTTTAAAAAAAAATAAAATTATGAGACTCTTATTTTATAGCAGAGGGAGTATGATATTGCCTGTTCGTGATTCATTTTCTTGGTGTTGTACAATAGTGAAATGGAACTTAATTTTATGAAATGAAAGAATCCCAACATTAGTTAAACTGTGATGAAAGAAATATGAAAATTTAAGCATTGCTAATGATGTACCATTAGAGATGTTAGTAAGGATAATTGCTCCATCCGTTTCGTAATACATAATACATGTCGTTTTAGACTTCTTCACATATATTAAGAAATGCAATTAATACATATTAAAAAGACATACGTGCCCCTAAAAGTACCCAAATACCTAGGCATTTAAATGCTTATACAAGAAATAGTTCACAACTAATGAATAAGGGTATATAGGTAAACAAGAGTAATTCTTTCTTGGTAATAGTAAAACGTCAAATAATTTGGAACAAAAAATTGCTCCTAAAACGTCATGTATTATGAAACAGAGGGAGTTAAATTATTACTACCTCCTATCCCGATTTAAGGTTCTTACTTTCCTTTTTAGTCGGTCCCAATTTAAGGTTATTACTTTACTTTATTACCTAAAATGAAAAATGAGACCACTTGTCATTCTCATAACAAAAACCCTCTACCCATTTTATTCTCATAACAAAAACCATCTACCCATTTTCTTTCTGTTACTTTACTTTTCACCCCCATAACATTTAGTTTTTTTTAATTCCCGTGCAAAATCAAAGCCTGGGACAGAGGGAAGGGAGTACTAATTTAGTCAAAATTTATCAAGTGAACCATTAATATATTATGGTCATAGCCCAAAAAAACTCAGTGAACCAAGCCTAATACTCCCTCCGTCCCATCTTAAACTTCAAAAAAAAAAAGTGGGCATAAGAATTAAGATGAAAATCTTTATATTATAAAATATAGATAGTAGGGTAGAGTGTTGTGAGTATAGAAAGTGGGTAGGAAAGAGAAAGTGTGGTAGAAAATAGTTAGTGAATAGTTGTTATGTGTATGACATGTAGGTCCCACTAAATAAAAAAATATAAATAACTTTTTTTTTTGATTTTAAAGTTTAAAATGGGACACCAAAAAGAGAAATTTTTGAAGTTTAAAATGGGACGGAGGGGGAGGGAGTATTAGTTTGGGCTGGCTCAGTCGAAAGCGTGCATATGTATTATGTGGAAGGCCTAGCTAAAATAAGTCGGGCCTCAAGCTATTCCAAAAGCCTTATTCTGGAAAAAAAAAACCAATTTGAACACACCGACTCATTTCCAATTAATCCTAAAAAGCCTAAAAGCCTTCAAGCCAGGTGGGCCAATCTAAAAAGGCAGTTATTTGAGACTGGAAAGAGCATAAAATATTAGCATAAATCATGGATAACATGTATTTACGGGTGTTTAAAATATTGTGATCATATAATAATTAAAAGATTGAAGGGTGTCTACTTAGTAATTTTGACTAGGGATGAAAATGGTTTGGGTACGGATCGATAAGGCCTAATCCGAATTCGATACGAACGCTAAAAACCTTTTGCCGAACTCAATCCGAAGGTCCCCGATCCAAACATTAGAAATTCTTTGCCGAACATATTCGATCTGAAGGTCCCGGTCCGAGCCCCGAACCGATCCGAGGCTGTCACATGTTTTTTCTAGCTCAACAGTAATATTAAGGACTTGCTGAACCCTATTCTTTTATATATAGGTAGGGTAAGTATAAATTTCAAGATTAGGAAAGGTAATACTAAAAATTTTAATTATACAAATGTTTGGGGTCTCTGGTCAATCCGGTTCGGTCGAATCGGAGGTGATGACCGAACGCGAATCCGACCCGCTCAAAACATAAAACTAAACTGTAAATTAAACCAAATTTTTTTTTTGGATCGGATAGCTTTCGAAAAAGATTGAGTTCGGATAAATTGTCATTCTTTGTTTTGATAATGTTTTATTCAGGAAGCAAGGAGAGAAATCGAATACTAGGCTTATCGCTTGAAACTCTTCTTTAGTGCTCATCCGTTCACAAAAAAAATACAATTATTGATTACAACCATTAATAGTTTAGGAAGACAATTCAAACTCAAATTATAATTGAACATCTCTTTACTCCAATATTAATTGAGGGAGGGAAGCGATTCACACTCAATAATTAATAATCTATAATTAAAGTAGTAAAATAATACTCCCTCCATCTCAAAATAAATTTTGTTTTGGAGGGTTTCACATAATATTAAGAAATGTCATTAATGCATGTGAAGAAGTCTCAAATACCCCTAAAGTAATTCAACTAATTAAGTAATTAAATGGTTAGGTAAGAGATAGTTCACTATCATTATTAAGAGTATAATTGGTATAGAACAATAAAAAAAAACTTTGAAAATAGTGAAACGACGAGTATTTTGGGATAAACTTTAACTACGAAAACAACATCTATTTTGAAACGGAGGGAGCATCTGACAAAAGAAACGTAACTGTGTAAAACTCATTATATAATCAAGGAGGATCATGGGTGGGAGTGGGTAATTGTACTTCTCAAGTCACAAAGAGAGACCAGTATGGTCATCTTAATATTAATCTTAATAATAATAAAAACACATGCACATGCAACAAATACTACTCCAAATCCAAAGTGGAGTAGTATTAAACAATAATGCACCTATTACGGATCCATTATTACGTGCGTTATTTTTGTTTTGTCTAGGTAGTGTGTCAATCCCAGGATTTTTTTTTTTTTTTTGTCATTAAAAAAATATTATTCATTTAAAAAATCATAATGAATGTTTGTTTTTGGAGAATTTATTAAATATTTTTCAATAAATAATATCAAATTCTAATTCATAATTACACTTATGAAGCAAATAGTGGAACAGTTAAGTGTTTTTATTGTGCTACCGAAAACCCTATATTTAAATTCTCTCAAATATCTATCAAAGTGAAAACGGGGATGTAGAAAATAGAATTTTGTAAAATTAAAATATGGTTTCAATAAAAAAAAAATTTGTACAACGTTTAATCGTTTATATTATGATAAATCATATTAATAGTAATTTCTAGTTTAAGAATGCAATTCTTATTTTGAAGAAAGAAAGAAAACAAATGTGATATTTAAATGAAGCCGAGTGGTTTTAATTCATCTTAACCTCGTTCTTCGAAAGTGAGGAGATTAGAATATCCAGGTATATGATTTAAAGTTTGAGAACCTTTTTAAAAAAACAAAATTAAAATGTTACCAAAATACGTAAATATTTGTTCATGCCCATTGCCCGCCCAATTTATGCCATGTGTTGCACCCAAATCCAGCTATTTAAAAGTTGGATTCTTTCCCTTTTTATCTCCTCATTGATTGGATTCTCCTTATTTTTTCTGATAATTAGCTTCCTCGGCCTTTGAACGAGGATAGAAAGCAGCCTGACTATATGATAGCACCCGGTGTGCTAGAATCAATGGCATCGGAATGTTGCAATCCAAGTGTGAAAGTGATGAGTCCAGATCTCATGTGCCCCTCCATGTACCCCTCTAATCTGGACCGTTTATGTTGATATTGTAAACGGTCCAGATTAAAGGGACACAGAGAGGGCACATGGAGGGGCACATGAGATCTCTTCTCCTTCGTGATAACTATATTTCCACTTTTTTCATTAAATGAGAGGTAATTTCCAGAAAATATTTAAGTTAGAAAATCTTATGTCAAGATAAAACGAGTTCAGATCTCCTGTACCACTTTTGTGTGCCACTCTATGTACCATTTGTAATCCAACCGTTCACATGTTTGCATAATATTACAATAATATTAATCTCAATAACTGTGAGTCATTAGATTACTTGTGGCACATGAAGTGGTACACGCCACGGAAACAGAGGATTTGGACTCAGATAAAACAAAAAACAAAACGAATCCAATCCTATACGTACAAAGATCACTAACAAGTACTCCTAAAAGTCAGTATGGAAAGGATCAATCGTTCAAAAGAATAAAGAATTTAAGTGTCAAATTCAAAAAAGTGAGAGTTCGACAACAAGTCAACGACGGTCTATTTTCAAAATCACCAAAAAAAATCAACCACAAATTCACCTAAACCATATTAAATCACCGCGTCTGGACAACTCATCGGCCTAATCTCTCGCCACCTGTCCTCACTAATTCCAGTTTTTCACACTCTAACCATTCTCCACCTCTCTCACAAACGCCGTCTCTCTATTTCCTCCGCTAATTTTGTTCATACTCCCTCCTTCCCATTTCAAATTGCAAAAGTTGTCGAAAAGGGTGTCCCAACTAAAATTGCAAAATTCAAAAATGGCAAGTTTTAACCCACTTGCACACTCACATCCACTAACCCACTAACTATTCTCTACCCCACTTTCTCTCTCCCACTCAACTATCAACACTCACAACATCACATTTTTCACTTTTTCCCTTAATCCTCGTGCCAACCTAGTATTTGCAATTTGAAAGGGGACGGAGGGAGTATAGTATTAAGTTTTTTTCTTTTTTTTTTTGTTTGAAATGTATACTCCTTTCGTACCACCTCACTTGAGACTTAAAAGGTGGGCATAATAATTAAGGAAAAATAGTTTATGTGTGGTAGAAAATGAAGAGTGAGAATGAGTAAGGTAAATAGTATTGTTGGTTTGAGTGGTTGAAATGAAGAGAGAGAATGAGTGGTGAGGTAGATTGAATATAAAATTATAAAAAGATAGTCACTTCGGGGAGTCTCAAATGAGCTAGGACGGAGCAAAATGAAAATAAGTTTAACGGGGACGGAGGGAGTATAGTACTAAGTTTGAATTTGTTCTATAGAGTTTTTATTTCTTACCTTATTAGTATTATACTTGATGCATAATTCTTTAAAAAATACTATCTCTGTCCCTAAATGAGTGTCCAAATTTCATTTTAAGGGACAGTGAAAATCTCAACTTTGTTGTACAATTTGGTAGCAAATATTCATATATAATCTTGTAATCTCATTTCCAAACACTTAGTTTTGCACGTATAAAGAAACCGGTGAAATTTTTTTGAAAAAAAACATTTAGGGACAAAGTTATGTTAAAAAAAAACACTCATTTTGGGACAAAGATTTCTTGAAAATAGACACTCATTTAAGGACAGAGGGAGTAGGATTTTTTTTCGTTTATCAAGCCTTAAACCTCAGATATTATGAGGCTTGACTTTTACTAGCATTGTCTTATGTATCAATATAATTTAATGATTCTATATTAATATTGAATTAGTTTTGCACATTAGTTCTAAATAATTAAATATAAGAAAAATTGCATTATGATCTAGTTTTGATTCCATTACCTCTATCTCAAAATGATTCCCTGCTCAGTGCTAAATGATGACGCCCAGAAATTTGGGGTCATGGAGATTAGATCTCCAACTTGCTGCCTCCTGCTCCTAGCCGAGAAGATCTGCAAGATGAGCACACCGTTAAGACCAGAGCCGGGTTTGACCCCGGCTTCGGCCCTCGGGTGTGAGAGTAAGACTCCGAGGGAACTAAGAACAAGGCCTTGAATGCCTTGGGTGTGTGTATGTGTAAGAGAGAGGGAGAGGAGAGCACTCTAGAGAGTGTCAAGAGAGAGAGTAGAGAATGAAATCATACCCTTCACCTTGTATGAGGAGGGGCATATATATGAGGGATAAGGGGTAGTCCCGTCTTTTCAGTGGGTCCTTCCCTTTGGTACAAGGCAGGAGTATAGAGACCGTATGAGAGGGGTATAAGGACCGTATAAGAGCGGTACGAGGGTACGTAGAAGTATACCCAAAAAGCCAGGGTTCATCAGTAGCCCTCTATTCCGAGCGCTCGATTATTTATGGTCAGGGCGAGGAATATACTCTTGGTCGAGATTGACCTGCGTACATATATATGGCCGGAAGCTAGAAGCTGAAGCCAGAATGCTGAAGCCTGGAACCTGGAGACCGGCAAGAAGATGTGGCTCTCATAAGAGTGAAATCCAAACTCGAACTGCGAGCTCAGACATATCGGATAGCGGACTGCGGCTGATCGACTCGGAGATTCCCGAGGAAAAATAAAGTCCGCGCGTAACCTCTGAAAGAGAAAGCGAGAGCTCGGGCTGCGAGCCTGCAAGACGAGGCAGTCGCCGTAACATACAAATAAGGTCTCGGGCCGTGAACTCGGTCACATCGGGCAACGGAGATCCCGGAGAGAGTCTGAAGATACACATCGGAGATTCCCGAGAATAGCTAAATCAGGCATGTAGCCTTTAAATAATCATCAGCGAGCCGGGGACTCCTGGATATATATGAGAGTACACCATAAGAGAATCTGAGGTCCGACAATGAATCTGAATATATAACTCGAAGATTCTCGAGGATAAACAAACCGGGTACATAACTAGTGGATGAATAATCCAATGTCGAGGATGTGACCGTGATAAATAGAGGAATATGAGCTCGGGTTGCGAACTCGATCTATATATGAATAAACACCATAATATAGATTAACATCCCAGAGGGAGTCTGAATATATATCTCCGTGATGCCAAGGATGATGACAGCGGGCACATAGCCTATAGATGGTATTCAATGATAGCCGGAGATTCCCGACTATAGAAAAGAGAATGCCATAAGATAATCAGAAGTCCCTTATGGAGTCTGAAACTATAACTCGGAGATTTTCGAGAATAATAACGTGGCATAAAGCCTCTGGATGAGTGATCCAACACTAAACGGGGAGAATGAGCCCCCGAGTTGCTCAAATAAAGATGTGGAGTACTCGAGCCGCGGGGAGCCATAAGATAAATAAACCTCCTGATTCAGAGGTTGCCAGCGACTAAGATAGATTAAGGCTAGATTTCCAATAGAATTCGTGGCGGACTTGTTAGGTCGGCCTCATGCCTTGAGATAAATGTGCAGCCCCGAATCGTGGGGTCGCTGTAGGCGTAATAAGATGATCCTGTAAACTTCATAAGCAAATGAGCGTGAAAGCGCCATATATAAGATGAGCTCGGAAGCATCATAAATAAGATGAACCCATAGGCGTCCATAATAAGAAGTACGTGTAACCATTCGTAATAAGAAGAGCTCGTGAGCGTCCAGAATAAGACCAGCCCGTTGGCTTCCATGATTAGAAGAGCCCGGAAGCGTCATAATGATTTGAGCCCGGAGGCATCATAATGAAACTAAACTGGAGGCATCATTGCGCTTAGAGTCTTCGCTGCGCTACAGGTGTATCAATCACATATACATATTTTTTATAATACCATGTTTGAGAGCCGAGCGGATAGATAGCAATTAAACTATATAATAAAATCATGGCATTTGCAGCGTGTTGATTAAGCAACTTTCACCAAGTAGTTTTTGATGCATCATGCACTTTGTGAATTTTCTCATGGTAGCTTTCAAAGAATCAATTAACGACAGTTTAGAGCACATTCAAACCGATATAGCATGCTTTTGTAAAGCGAGTAAGCATATATGACATGTTATTTCGCGTATTTTAGGAAGCATAATCCCGCAACATTTAAACCAACAGAAGCATGTAATGCTATTTTTCTATTGTTATGATCAAGTTGCTATATGTAACAAGGTAGCATGTTAATCCAATACATTATATCGGGACGGAGCATATCCGCAATAAGGTGAATATTCATTTTGCTGAAGTAACAAATATTTTCATAAGCATATTCCGAAGAGAATAATAATTCACCATACAAGTCATGGAAATAGGCATGGAATTTTACTCATGATCATGCACCTCGTTTATTGAGCATTCAAGTAATAGGCATTATTGCCCAAGTAGCAAGTAGTATTGCACGCTATATATCTTTCGTTTACGCATAAGGTAATTATAATACGCAATCAAGTTATTAATCATGCTCTCAATTTATTGACTAATAAAGCTATATGAAAAGCATTTATTTAACTGAGAGGATGGAGAGATACGACCTGACGTTGATTGGCGTAGATTTGATAGATCTCGTTAAGTATTTAACGGATATGATAACGGCCATCAGTCGATTAAGCCCCCAAGTTTCATAGATCGCCAACAACTTGGATGAACAAGTGCTGGACTCCAAATATATATATAGACCTTTAGATAGAGAGGTTTGCCGAGGACAAGATTTTCAGCGCGGCCCGCAGCTAACACGAAGGGTTGGGCCAGGTCGTTATAAGGACATGAAGCCCCCGAGTTGCGGGGAACCATAAGGTACACGAACCTGCGTCGAGCATTAAAATTGTTTACCCAAAGGCTTGTTGGAGCGTCTGGCCGCGGGCATGAAGTCAAACCGCCCGTAGGCTTTGCAACCGAACTAATTTGGAACCGCGATAAATAAGATGAGCCCGGTGGCTCTATATATAAAATAAGTGCGATCTGTTGGTGGGCCCGATAGCACCATAAATAAGATAAGCACGGCCGATTCAAGAATAAAATGGGCCCGATGGCGCCATAACTGAGATAAGCACGGCCGCTTCATGAATGAAATGGGTCCGATGGCACCATAAATAAGATAAACCCAGTGACTTGTTGAGTACTCGGAGATTTCAAGATTTTGTCGATGCGTTCCATCTTTTCCTTTGTTATACTTGGATTTAACACAGGTTCTTCCGTATTCGGGCAAGCGGTCTAGTTCGCGCTTTCGGAGTGATTCGCCTACTCGGAGTAGGACTTTGCACGAACTTTTGCCTACTCGGAGTAGGGCTTTGCACGAACTTTTGCCTACTCGGAGTAGGGCTTTGCACGAACTTTTGCCTACTTGGAGTAGGGCTTTATTTGCCTATACGAGGGTAGGGCTTTAATGGAGAGCAATCTTTGGGACTTAATCCGCTCGATCCATAAATAATCTTTCCGTTTCTTGGAGGGACGGCCTACTCGGAGTAGGATTTTATTTGCCTACGCGGGGTAGGGCTTTTGCCTACACCGGGTAGGGCTTTAATGGAGAGCAATCTTTGGGACTTAATCCGCTCGATCCATAAATAATCTTTCCGTTTCTTGGAGGGACGGCCTACTCGGAGTAGGATTTTATTTGCCTACGCGGGGTAGGGCTTTTGCCTACACGGGGTAGGGCTTTAATGGAGAGCAATCTTTGGGACTTAATCCGCTCGATCCATATATAATCGTTCCGTTTCTTGGAGGGACGGCCTACTCGGAGTATGATTTTATTTGTCTACGCGGGGTAGGGCTTTTGCCTACACGGGGTAGGGCTTTAATGGAGAGCAAACTTTGGGACTTAACCCGCTCGATCCATAAATAATTTTTCCGTTTCTTGGAGGGACGGCCTACTCGGAGTAGGATTTTATTTGATGGCAGTCTTTTGGACTTAACCTGCTCGATCCATATCATAAACAAGATCTATTTTTGTTCGCGGTCAATTAGAATATAGTGTAGCCCCCGAGTTAACGAGTCTATAGTGCGAACAGAAATTGCACGAACAGAGGAGGAATATTTTTTATTTCTTCTTGCTGCAGTCCATAATTTTTCCTCCAGCTGGTACATGCTTGGTCCCTTTTTTTTTGTTTTACTGGCATCATGATTGCACCATGCTTTTATAAAGAAAATGATTGTGACTTTTCCCCTTTTCCTTTACTTTTTCATCAAATTAATGACATCTCCTTCCAATAACCACGATAGCTTCACTCCCCCCCTTTTTTATTTTGCTTGTTTGGCTCACGTCAAATTAGTCTGGGTT
Organism: Campanula takesimana; assembly: GCA_026119855.1. Taxonomy (NCBI): domain Eukaryota; kingdom Viridiplantae; phylum Streptophyta; class Magnoliopsida; order Asterales; family Campanulaceae; genus Campanula; species Campanula takesimana. The sequence continues at coordinate 2,429,177 of JAOWBW010000296.1, read as the reverse complement.
GCCAGTTTTCTCCATAATTTCCGGCGAGATGGCTGTCCGGAGCGCGTTAAGTGGGCTGATCTGATCAGATGGAGTTTGTCAGAGCGAGGCGAGGATCCTAGCCCGCGGTGAGTAGTTGCCGGACTGAGATCTGGCCGGAACTTGTGATTAGTTTTGTTCAGTGCGAAGCGAGGACTGCCCCCCCGGAACTCGAGCTTGATGGAGTGGCTGCTGGTCCGGTTAGAACGGGTTCATCCGGAGTGGGGTGCGGAGTCTGAACGAAGTCCGCTGGCCGGATATTCACGGACTTGTCGGAGCTCGGAGTGAGGCCGCCAAAGGTCCACAAATTTCAGGTTTGGTTGCGGTCATTTTGGTCAATTCCGGCTTGAGGTGACCGGAGCTCGGAGTTCGCTGGCCGCATGATGTCGGAAATCGTCGAGACCGGAGCTCGAATGCGGACTTGAAGCTGCCCGGACTTGGGACTTGCAGGAGCTCATATTTCTGTCGCCGTAATTTATCAAATAATGTTAACACCCAAATATATCTTGAAATCAGGAACCCGTAATGATTGTTGTCCGGATTTCATAAGATCTCGCCGGTGCTTGGATTGATGCCGGAGAGAAGCAACTGCCGTTTAGCCCGGAGTTAGGTCTTTGCCGGAGCTGGGTCTAGCCGGCGGGCTGCGAGCATTGACTGGCCGGAAGCTATGAGATCTCGCCGGAATCAATGGGTGGCCTCTAACTGAGTTGTTTTAGAAGACCGTCTGGGTTCATTAGCAGGTTACTCGAGCAAAATTGATCTTTTTTAGCACTAGCAATGCCTCCTTCACATCGTACATATTTATTTCTCATGTTACCACCCCATTTTTGAAGTCTCGAAACTCACTGGCCGGAGCGAGGCTGCGATCTGCTATCTAATTTTCCGGTTGAGCATTCAAATTTCTTCCTCGAAACGAGCTGCGCGGGCTCATCATTGACACCAGAGCGATTTCACACGGGCTAGGCGTTCGCCGGAGTGCGAGGTGAATAGTTCGTCGGGGAAGTATTGGCCGGAGTTTCATTATTTTCGTCCCCAGCTAAGTCATATTGCCTTCTCTTTTTTTTTTTTTTTTTTAACATAGGATTCCCTTCATTATTTTTTTATGGAGCGAATGGCCCACTAATTTGGCATGGCACGTGATTTTTGTACCCTGGCCTTACTTTAACAGCATAGACTGGCCTTACTTTAACAGCATAGATGGTACATTGTGCCCACATGGTGTGTCAGGTATCAATAGTACATTGGCAGCTCATTTTCTCTGACTTTGTCAATTTTCTCCCTGACATCTCATATCTCAGCAATAATAAAAGTTATGGGACTTGTACTCTTTGCATAAACTGTATCATTCATGAAGTAATGTACGGTGCACTGAGCTAAGTCGGAAACAGTAAATGTCGCCGGAGTTGATCCGTTCATCATCGGACTTTTGACCAACGGCCGGGAGCTCCTCCTTGCTCCGTTTTTAATCATTTTTTCACCATTGTTTTCGTCTTATCAAGACGAATCTTTTGCGGTCCTTCGTTTTCTGTTCCGATTAACTCCACCTCTGATCTCCATTTTTTCCGGCGATCTAAGCTACTTTCTCCATCTTATGCACCATAACATCCATGGTGGCTTCAACTGAAAGACACCGACGAAGACATCTTTGGTTGCTCCAACTGGGTTGCGGGCTATCCACTTTCGTGGAGTCGCGGCCGGCGACTCAGCCGGAACATAAGAGGCTTCACCGGCGAAAAACAAACTCAGCTCTTCCATGAATTTTTGCTTGCAAAGAAGAGAGACAAAGAAAATGTGAGCAGCTTCTAAAAATTAGCTTCACCCACCATAAGCAACTGACCATTTTCCCCTCTTCCTCCGGCAAAAGTCGCCGGAAAAGTCACCGGAATCTGTCTTTTCATCTTTTTGAGGGGTACATGAGGTTGTGTATAGAGTAGGGAGAAAGAAGAAGGAAAATAGAAAATGGAAGAAGAAGGAAATGGGCTGCCATTTCAAGTTTGATAGAAAACATGAAATGGAGACTGACTATATGGATTTGTGTTTCCTAGAAGAATGAATAGAAAAATGGCAGTAGCTGCCCCAAAAATCTGCTCTCTCCCTCTACAGGCATCTGTTTCCGGCGGCGGCGTACCGGAAAAGATGACGTTTCCCGGCAATGGAACCACTGATGACGCCCAGAAATTTGGGGTCATGGAGATTAGATCTCCAACTTGCTGCCTCCTGCTCCTAGCCGAGAAGATCTGCAAGATGAGCACACCGTTAAGACCAGAGCCGGGTTTGACCCCGGCTTCGGCCCTCGGGTGTGAGAGTAAGACTCCGAGGGAACTAAGAACAAGGCCTTGAATGCCTTGGGTGTGTGTATGTGTAAGAGAGAGGGAGAGGAGAGCACTCTAGAGAGTGTCAAGAGAGAGAGTAGAGAATGAAATCATACCCTTCACCTTGTATGAGGAGGGGCATATATATGAGGGATAAGGGGTAGTCCCGTCTTTTCAGTGGGTCCTTCCCTTTGGTACAAGGCAGGAGTATAGAGACCGTATGAGAGGGGTATAAGGACCGTATAAGAGCGGTACGAGGGTACGTAGAAGTATACCCAAAAAGCCAGGGTTCATCAAACAATTTGCACATTTTTAATATGAAAATTAAAGAAAGAGTGTATATATATATATATATATATATATATATATATATATATATATATATATATATATATATATATATATATATATTAATATGAATGTTCCTTCAAAAAAAATAATAATAATATGAATGAAAAAGTGGTTGTGAATACGATAATTTGAAAAGGAACTACAATTTAAATGTAATAATATGACAAATAGGGTAGAGTAATAAAAAAAGTAAGTGATGAAATTTTAGAAAATAAAACATACTAATAGAACACCCATTAAACAACTTGGTGCACATTGTACAATGGGAAATGTCCCTTGGGATTTGAGTAGGGGTGGCAAATTGGGTACTTTGGGTTTATCCATTAAAGTTAAAACGGCAAATTGGGTACTTTGGGTTTATCCATTAAAGTTATAACACGTTTTAACTTTAATGGATAAACCCAAAGTACCCAATTTGCCACCCCTTGATTTGAGATAATGGACTACAAAGAAGCTACATTTGCGTTATCTTTTTTTTTTTTTTTTTTTTTTTTTTTTTTGTTCAAGAATAAACCTATATTAAATCACATTCATGTTTGTCTGAATGAATTTATACACTTTTTACTCATTTTTTTGAAAACATTTTCAAAAAGACACGCATTCCCTCTTTGTATCCCACACACTAGGAATTCACAAACCTTTTTTCTCCTCCCCATTCTTTTGTTTGTTTGATCAAATAAAATATTCTATCCGTTAAACCTTTTTCTCTCCCCCATTCGTTTGTTTTGATTGATCAAATAGAATATTATCAGTTTCATAAACAAATACATATACTCCCTCCGTCCCAATTTAAACTTCAAAAAACTTTTGGGTTCAAAAACTAAGAAAAAAATGATGTGTTGTGAGTGTAGATAGTTTGATATGAGAGAGAAAGTGGGGGTAGGAAATAGTTAGTGAGTAATTGTTGTGAGTATGACATGTGGGGCCCACAAATAAAGAAGTATAAAAAACTTACTTTTTTAGGTTTTAAAGTTTAAAATGAGACAAAAAAAAATAAAAATTGAAGTTTAAAATGAGACGGATGGAGTACTCTCTCCGTACAATAATGAACAAAATGGAATGTTTACTGAAATTAAAATTAAAGGAAAAATAATAGTGGGTAACTAGTATGAGTTTAAAAAATAAAATATGAGAGAGAAAGTGAGGTATAAAATAATACTCCATCCGTCCCAGAGTATATGTCTATCTTTCCTTTTTAGTCAGTCCCAGAGTATATGTCTACTTCCAAAGATAGCAAATAATCTTTATTATTCCTCCCACTCATTCCCTCTCCTACTTTATTTTTGTACTCACAACACCAATCAACTTACTATTCACTCTCACTCATTCTTTCTCCTACTTTACCTTTACACTCACAATACTTACATCACTTCTACCATTTTTTAATCTCCATGTAAATGAGAGGGTGGACATATACTCTAGGACGGAGGGATTAATGAATATGACAAGTGGATTCATTGAATAAAAGATACATAAAAATTATATATAAGGAACATGTGACTTAACGATGGGACGCTCAAAAGGGATATTTGTACACATTGTTATGGTTATGGAACAGTAAGAGTATATATTACTCCCTCTGTCCCATAGTAAGTGGTAGGCTTAGTCGCACGCCTATTAAATTAGACCTAAACTCGTCAACTAATAATGTAATTAGGGTAAGTCAGGGTCGATCCACGAAGAACGATGATTGTTTGAGAACTAGTCACTTAACCAGATTGGGGGTTGATTTTGATTGTAATTAATTCCTAAGACGGGAAATTAAACTATATTGATTAAAAACAATGAATTAAAAGCACTTCAGATTGATCCTTATCCCCGTCCTCTATTTCAATTTCCTCGGTACTTCTTTTTCTCCGTTAATCCTATTCACTTGATCACGAGATGTATTTCAATCCCTGTCTCTTCTTACAGTTTAGTCTATAGCAGTGGCACACTCACTACAAACCCTAATTAAAATTAAACCTAGACTGGCACAGAAAAGGTCTAAAGATTAATTGATTCAATTTAAGAGACTAAGATCAAGAACGCTTTCTAGGTTACTAGATAATCGCTTAATTTTGCTTACTTCCCGAATTGCTATGGCACGTACACAATCCGTGAAGTTGCTACAGTGAAAACCCTAATTCAAGCTCACAATCCAAAGTAATGGGGTTTAGTTCTCCATGGAAGGTTTTCAAGCTCTAGAGAAAAGAAAGAACGTAGTCTAGAATTCAAAAAAGAGAGAGACCTAATCTAATAATTAAAAGTATTTTAAATACCATAGTCTATTAATAATTCAAAAAGGAAAAGAATAAAAGAAAAATAAAATAAAAACAACTATTTCCATATGTCCTTTGCGCAGACCAGATCTGACTCCAGGCTGACTTACACAATTCATGTAAGGCTACATGAGTTGACTTGTAGCTTGACTTTTCTTAACACTTGGGACTTCACTTTGAAGCTCATACAAAAAGATTACATCCGGATACAAAGTAAAAAGACTAAAATTCCCCCGGAGTACAATAAAGCCCAAATTACCATATAATCCCAAATTACATCAAAACTAGTCTAAGTAAGTCAAAATAAAGTGTTTTACATAGGAAAACAAAAGAAATAAATAATGCAATATCCGTCACATCAGTAAGAGTACTACATCACTTATGCACGCTTATTAAAGAAACAAATAGAAAATGGGTGAACATTTCAAGTGGGTTGAGGATATAATTCTCAAAAACACTATTTATAGTGCAAGTGGGCAAAATGTAACTTAGTTGGTGTTGGTTTTTTATAATTATAGAAGCATTAGAAGGACAAAGTTGTCCAAAACACTATTCTTCTTTTCCATCATTTGTCATTTTGAGAAATGAACTCTTACTTTGTGACATATAAAAATAGAAAGTAAGTCTTTTACTCAGAGACGGAAGTATAATTTATTTTACGAAAAATCAATAATAATCTTACCTTTTTGAGAATGATATTTCAATGCTCATTTCTATTTTGTTTTAACCTAAAATAGTTACGTTTTTTAAAAAAAATTGGAGTGTTATTATTATTTTTGTTTGAACCAAGGTGTTATATTAGGTTCTATAATTACTAAATTTTCAAATTTAACCTTATTTACTTTCAATGGAATTTTTGGTTGTACTTATTTTCGTTAACTCAATTTAGGGCTTGTTTGGTAGAGCGATGCGTTCAAAATGGAATAATAAAAAAAATCATCTTTTTGCTAATTAAGCGTTTCAATAGAGAGTTTTTAAGTGGAGCTTTTTAAAAATATTAACCTTTTATAACTGTTTCAAATAGTAGATGTTAGTAAATCAAACCCAAGAGATAAATAATAACGAACGCAAATCAACACAGAATATACGTGGTTCACCAATCTCTATTGGCTACTTCCACGGGCAAAGGGAAACATATATCATTATGGTGGAGAAACAATTACAAGAAGATAGTCACACTAATCTATATTTGCATGAACTTTGATCACAAAGTTCCTAGCTATGCAAATCCCTAGAACTAGAATTACTGATCTCTCTCTCCATGTCAATTGAATCAAGCACACAAAAATACTAGTTTATGGCTAGTATTTATAGGCTAGAGACCTAAACCAGAAGACGGAAGGAATCCTTAATTAAATCTCAAAAGGATTTAATTACTTTCCTTTTTCTTCTCAAATATGACTTATTCAAAGTCATTTACTCTAACAATCTCCACCTTGACTTTGAATCTCCCCTAATAATTCAGTTGCACGAGCTTCCGACATAGGCTCCACCTTGAGCCACATCCCTCGTACCAGATTTTTCAACCTTTGCCTCAGCTGTCTTTCGTCAAAGACACTAGATTTGTCCTCCGGACAACCAGATTTTCCGCGCGCCATGTATCTTCAAGACACTCAGAATTTGCCTCACCAGGCAAACAACCTTGTCCTATGGACAATCAGATTTTCTGCATGCGTATCCTACGGAAACCCAGAATCACCCCAACGGGTAATTAACAGTCATTCAGACATGGCCCATCCAGTCGACATTGGATCTTGCCAACCATGACTGACACAATTGGTATGTGTTGATCTTCTAGCCGTGGCTTGCCCAGTCCACTCCGGCCTAGAGTAAAACGATGCTCCACCTGCTCGCCAACACCCTCACCAATCTCAGAACCTTGGAGGATAAACAAGGAATCTTTTCTTCCGCCCTTCAGAATCACATCCGAACCTTTGTAGACATCCAGAACTCCACCTTCACCTTTTGAAATTGTATCCCTTCTTGTCCAACCGACTAAGTGATACCAGATTCTTTGCTACTTGTGGAACGTGTCTCACCTTGTTCAATGTGAGATATTTATCACTAGAAGTTCTCACCCTTACAGAGCCCATGCCAACTACTTCGCAGATAGATCCATTAGCCATATAAATACGGTCTTCATCCTTCTGCTCGTACGTTGTAAACTGCTCCTTGCGCGAACACATGCGATAAAAAAACTCCCGAATCTAGAACCCATGCAACTTCCTTGCACGCTTCTTCTTCGGTCACCAGGGCAAAACCACCATCCTCATTCAGGTTGTCACTGCTCACCATCGCTGCAGCCTCAGACGCGGAGTCAGATGTACAACTCTGAAATCTAACTAGATTATTGCCTCGGGCAACACAGATTTTGTATTTACTTCTAGATCACTAGAATAGACTACAACAGATGTTAGATCTTCAGATTATACCAGACAGCTAACTTCTGATCACAGAACCCTAGCTTCAAATCTCCGTCTTCAGATGTAGATACTAGACATCGAAATGTTCTAGATGCGTTATTGGATCACCACCGAACACCAGACGAACTTTCAGATGCTGATCTACCAGATTTGCTATTTTTAGCACAGATTTCTGCACGGACACTGCACGCGGACTGCACGGAAAAAACTGCATGCGAACTGCACCAAAACACGACCCGCACCAAGACTGCACGAACCGCACCAAGACTGCACGCGAACTGCACCAAGACTGCACGCGAACTGCACGTTTTCTGCACGCGATCTGCACTTTTTCTGTCCGCGACCAGCACGCCCAATGCATAATCTTCCATCAGATAATAAACATGTTCTTTGCGTCAGACTTGTTGATTTTCTTGTCCATCCCGGAATCAATCTCTTTCTACCGCAGCGGAATGCCCTGATCTTTCTTTACTAACCAGACTCTGGTGCAACCAGAGCTCTGATACCACTTGTTAGTAAATCAAACCCAAGAGATAAATAATAACGAACGCAAATCAACACAGAATATACGTGGTTCACCAATCTCTATTGGCTACCTCCACGGGGAAAGGGAAACAGATATTATTATGGCGGAGAAACAATTACAAGAAGATAATCACACTAATCTATGTTTGCATGAACTTTGATCACAAAGTTCCTACCTATGCAAATCCCTAGAACTAGAATTACTGATCTTTCTCTTCATGTCAATTGAATCAAGCACATAAAAATACTAGTTTATGGCTAGTATTTATAGGCTAGAGACCTAAACCAGAAGACGAAAGGAATCCTTAATTAAATCTCAAAAATGATTTAATTACTTTCCTTTTTCTTTTCAAATTTGACTTATTCAAAGTCATTTACTCTAACAGTAGAGTTAAAAAAAAGCTCCGTTTTAATAAAGAATAATACTGGGGGTACAAATAATTCGCAAAATTTTGCTCACAAAATCCTAAGTGTCATGATTTTATTGGTGTTTTTAAGTAGAGTGTGACGGGTATATTATCGATGCAACCAATAAAATATCGTCGCCTCATTTTGTGAGCTTAATTTTTTTGAGCCTAACCTTTTTTTTTTTAAATTTCCGTTTTGTACGCCTTTTTTTTTAAAGTGTTATTATCGTCTAAAACAGTTCGTGTTTTCCAGCGATCTCTGTTGCATAAACCCTTTTACACCCACCTTCCCACCTTTTTCTCCATCCTGTCTGTAAAAACCTAAACTCCGTTGTCATCATCACATTACATGCGGCGTTAACAAACGTTTCAGACCACCTTTTTTTTGTCCGCCATTAATTAATTAGACCAACTCCATTACTGTAATATAAAATAAAAAAACATGGATTCCTTCTCGATGAGTCATCTCGTTTTTTCATTAAACATTTACCTTATTGTCAGTTCTTCCTCCTCCTCGCCCATCAACTTTAATGGAGAAATTCAAGAAATCATTCAAATCACAAAACCCTGAACAATCACCACCTCGCCATATAAACAACAACCCAGAAGAGAAGCTTATTCTCCTCAAACAACAAGATCAAAACGACGTCACTTCTTCAATGGCCACAACCTCTTCGTCTTCTTCAAACTCAGCTAATGATGACCGGAAGGAGGTGGCGATTAAAATATCCGGTGACAATGGCGTTAATAAAGAGAGTGAGGTAGTGCAACAGAAGGCTAATACGGTTTGGAGAGGATCTAGTTATGATTTTACGCAGGATGCTGCGGCTAAAGGTATTGGTGATTTTGGATTTGTGGCTGATTCGCCGTCGCCGCAGCGGTCGTCGCCGCTGTCGAGGATTCCGGAGAGTCCGAACCCGTATGGGGTTTTGACGCCGAGGGATGTTAGGGTTTCGTTTAATGAGACTGTGCAGAGGCGGTCTAATGCTGGTAATGGCGGTGGCGCCGGCGGTGGAGGGGATAGTCGGGGTGGCGAGGCGTCCGGTGAGGTTGTTGTTTGTAGTGCAAACGCTTCGTTTAGGAGGAAATCGACTTTGTTAGCTACGAAATCTAAGTCTAGGTTGATGGACCCGCCGGAGCAAGATCAGAGGTCTCAGAACATTACCCTGAAATCTGGGGCGTTGGGGAAACCCGGTGGGAGTGAAATTGATGATGATGAGACACTTTGGGATGAAGATTTGCCTATGAATTACAGGAGAATGAAGTTTAGTAAGAGGACTGTGCTCGAATTGGTGAGTTTGATTTTGATAATTGGTGCTTTAGTTTGTAGTCTTACGATTCCGTTCTTGAGGAATAAGAAATTGTTTGATCTCGAGTATTGGAAATGGGAGTTAATGGTACTAGTGCTAATTTGTGGGAGGTTGGTTTCCGGTTGGGGGATTAGGGTGGTTGTGTTCTTTATAGAAAGGAATTTCATGTTGCGAAAACGGGTTTTGTATTTCGTTTACGGATTGAAGAAATCTGTTCAGAATTGCATTTGGTTGGGTTTAGTTTTGGTTGCTTGGCAATGTATATTTGATAAGAAAGTAGAGAGGATAACAAAGGGGAAAGTTTTGCCTTACGTGACCAAGATTTGGATTTGTCTTTTGGTGGGTACTTTGGTTTGGTTGTTAAAAACCTTGCTCGTTAAGGTTTTGGCTTCATCGTTTCATGTTAGCACATTTTTTGATCGGATTCAGGAATCGTTGTTTAATCAGTATGTGATTGAGACATTATCGGGCCCACCTACGATTGAAATTCAACAAGAAATGGAGGAAGAGTGTAGGGTAATGGAAGAAGTTCAGAAGCTTAAAAATGCTGGGGCTACTGTACCACCTGAACTTAGTGCTAATATGTTTCTCCCACCAAAGAGTGGGAGAGTTTTCTCGAAAAGTGGTAGGGTTATTGGAACCCCGACCCCAAGAAAGAGTACTTCCACGACCATGAAAAGTCCTTTTTCAACGGTGATGTCTAAGAGGGAGGATGAGGGGATTACTATTGATCATTTGCATAGGTTGAATCAGAAGAATATATCGGCTTGGAATATGAAAAGGTTGATGAATATTGTTCGTAAAGGGGTCTTATCGACGACTTTAGATGAGCAACTGCAGGACTCAACTGGAGAGGATGAGTCTTCAGTACAGATTACAAGTGAAAATCAGGCAAAGATTGCTGCCAAGAAAATATTTAACAATGTGGCGAAGCCAGGTTCCAAGTAAGTTTTAGTAACTAGTAAGTACTCTCTGTCCCAAAACAAATGACCAATTTTTTTCAAAATTTGTTCTTGAACCAAGAGCAACTTTTAATAAATTGGTCATTTTGGGAGTGAGGGAGTAGGTTTTAGTCAATTCGTTTCTTGTAGTTGTGGCATATGAAGTCCTTACTAAGGATCTTCCATGCAAAGCATTGATCACCTTGAGTGCTAACTGTAGTTTCTTCCTATGACAAGAAGGATGGAGATTCCTGTTCAATAAGTTTTGAGAAACCAGTGACGGAGCCAGGAAATTTAATTATGGGGGCAAAATGAATCCTAGTGTATTTTTTCTTTTAAATCAAGGGGGGCAAGTTATAAAAAATTACACTAAACCCTCATAATTTCGAAAATTTTGCACTAGTAAAAAAAAAATTGTTCAGACCAATGGGGTGTTGGGAATTTAGTGGTACCCCGTTGCAATCTAGATCAAGAACAATAAACCCACAAGCACAATAATGAGAGAATCACACACACAAGAACACAAGAATTGTTTACCCGGTTCGTTCAACACATGAACTACGTCCGGGGGCAATCGCCAAGTCAATATATTATTAGACACCTTCTAATATGTTGCTACAATGTGTTCTAGGTCGTATCTATGCTTATATAGCAGTACAAGGAAGCCCTAGGTCGAATTAGGAAGAGATCGTGTCAAAACAGGAAACAAATCAGTCCAGCCGGCAGACCGAGCGCCCGCCTGGGTCCATGCGAGCGCCCGCTTACCTCCTTCGCCAGGACCACTCCGTCTGATTAAGACCAGGCGCCCGCTCGCCTTTCCGCCCAGGAATTCTCCTCCGCTTAGAACCCTTCTTGATCTCCACCAACTCCCCTGACTTAGACTCCTTTTCTTCCTCGTAGTTTAGGACTCCAATCCTAACAATCTCCCACCGGAGACTAAACTAGTAAGCACAGAAACACCTGTCAACTCCCACCACGGAATGAACTCCTTCGAACACATTTTACTCCCATATTGACTTGACATTACCGAGCCTCCCGCTCAAGTACTAAGGCGAGTTGAAACCAAGCGACGTTTCAACCTCTCCGTGTTAGATAGTTCTTGCCTCCCCAAATCAGCTTCTACCTTGATTTCTCTCCGCAAGTCTAATTTCGCCTTCTCTCTCCAGACCCACCTTCCTCGCAATGCTTCCCCTTGAAACTTGGACATACCTTGTTTCTTGCATCGACTTCTTTTGGTATGAACACGCTCTCTGTTAGGGTACTTGGACTTCCACACCGCGTTGATCAACTTTGTGTCTCTCTCCCCCCTAACATACCGTTTCTTGGTGTCTCTCCTTTCTACACCAATAGGCCGTTCTTTCGCCTCTTGCTCCCACCGGAGCGAACATCGACATTGTAGGTAGAGTACAACATCTTCTCCTTAACCCCATGAGCTATCACCTTAGCTCCTTTTGTGATTTCCCAAGACCCACCCATGAAGGTTACACCATACCCTTCACTATCAAGTTGTCCAACGGAAATCACTCTCCTCCTCAAGTCCGGAACATGCATCACATCGTGCAATTGTAAAACATCCCCGTTAGGTGTCTTCATCAACACATCCCCCTTACCTTTGATCTTCAATGGTTGATCATCACCAAGATAGACAGCCCCAAAATCTCCAGTTTTATACCGCTCCATTGTTTCTGCATCCCCACTAGCATGACAAGAAGCTCCAGAATCCAACACCCAATCTTCACCTGACTGCTCCTCTCCTAGGATTAATACATCCTCATCATTCATCATGTGTGCATCACCATCCTTATCCGGACAGTCATAACTGATATGACCCATCGCGCCACAATTGTAGCACTTGACCGGCTTTTTCCCCTTTTTCGGTCCTCCCCTTCCCCTATTTCTCTCCACCCTAAGTGCAGCCCCATCTACGGAAGATTCTCCCCTTTTCTCTTTCCTTCTCAACTCCTCTTGAAGGATGAGATCTCTAACCTCCGTATACACCAATGGAGTTTTCGATGTACTAATCGTTGTGACAGTTACCTCCCAACTGTCTGGCAACGATTTTAGTAGAAAACATGCTAACACTTCATCAGAGAAAGTGATATCAACACTTTTCAATTGGTCCACCATACCTTTGAAACTGCTGATATGACTCGCTGCTGTCTGCCCCTCCGACATCTTCGTATTCGCAAACCTCTTTATCAAGTGCACCTTATTGATATTTGACGGCTTCTCATACATGTCTGACAGCATCTGTAGCAACCCCACCGTTGTCTTGGCCTCCATCGCGTTCCGTGCAACGTCGTCGGTTAGAGCGCTCCTCACCGCTCCTAACGCCTTCCGATCTAACGTCTCCCAATCCCTTGTGACATGTCTTCGGGTTTCTCCTTTAAGGGTTTATGAAGATCCTTACAATAAAGGTAATCTTCAACCCTTGTCCTCCAAAACGTGAAATTCACACCGTTGAATTTCTCGATTGAGTTCTTCATCTTGATTGCTTCACAAAGTCCCCAAGAACGTGATTCAAAATAATCAACTAATGAAATTTTGAATCCTCCTAACCAAAGCTCTTGATACCAGTTGTTGGGAATTTAGTGGTACCCCGTTGCAATCTAGATCAAGAACAATAAACCCACAAGCACAATAATGAGAGAATCACACACACAAGAACACAAGAATTGTTTACCCGGTTCGTTCAACACATGAACTACGTCCGGGGGCAATCGCCAAGTCAATATATTATTAGACACCTTCTAATATGTTGCTACAATGTGTTCTAGGTCGTATCTATGCTTATATAGCAGTACAAGGAAGCCCTAGGTCGAATTAGGAAGAGATCGTGTCAAAACAGGAAACAAATCAGTCCAGCCGGCAGACCGAGCGCCCGCCTGGGTCCATGCGAGCGCCCGCTTACCTCCTTCGCCAGGACCACTCCGTCTGATTAAGACCAGGCGCCCGTCTGGTGTAGACCAGGCGCCCGCTCGCCTCTCCGCCCATTAATTCTCCTCATCTTAGAACCCTTCTTGATCTCCACCAACTCCCCCCGACTTAGACTCCTTTTCTTCCTCGTAGTTTAGGACTCCAATCCTAACATGGGGGCAGTTGCCCCCCTTAAGCCCTTACTAGCTACGCCTCTGGGAGAAACAGGGCAATCAGTCCCCCTCCTTTTCTGCCCGGGGACGGGAAAATAGAAAGAGACCTTACCAGCATGTATCACCTTACGCCCCTTGCTTTAAAAGTAAGGAACTCTGAAAGTTGCGGTAATAGGCAACAATTAAAGTTCTTTCCTATTTGGGAGGAAGAAAATGACAAGGGGTGGGCTAGACTTCTTTAGATATCTATCATTCTATCCTTGATAGTGGTGTAATTTATTGGTTGAAAACGACTAATTGTAGCAAACTGTAGGCATGAGCTGAAAGATTGGGTTATATTCCACTCTCAATTGACAATTAGGCATCAAATGCTATCCACTGTCGTGCAACTCTGGTGGCAGATTACTAAATCTTGTCGACTCACTGTAGTTTGGTATTATCAGGAAGGATTGATTTATTTTGTAGTAATTGTTTATTTTTGAATGGGTTTTTAATTAATGAATGACTTGATCTATTACAATATTAACACTTGAAAGTGCATTTGGTGGGAGGTATTGAACTCCAAACCTTTCAAAGAGAAAGGAATACCGGATGCTACTTGAGCTAGAACTCTTTGGTGGTTGATTTATTGTTATTTCGTTTTCCGGACTTGCTGAACCATTTTTTTTTTCTCATTCAAAACATGCTTCTTCCTTAAAATTGTGCACATCAATTGAATTCAAATTTTGACTTGATTTATCTTATTTGCTTTCTTGCTTTGTGTTAGGCACATTTATCTTGTGGATGTTATGCGATTTATGAGAGAGGACGAAGCCTTGAAAACAGTCCGTCTCTTTGAAGGAGAAGGAGCATCTGGAGCAGAGAACAGGGGAATCAGCAAGCGAGCTCTAAAAAATTGGGTGGTAAGTAACACTCCATATGCTATTGAGCAACCAGTCTGTATTTCGTAGAACGTAATAGTCAAATTTGGACTGCATTGTTTGAATCATAGTGAAAGTGAAGCAAAAACCTACGTATGTGAAGTAGATTTTTTTTTCAGGACGGGTTTTTTGTGTTTATTTAAAAGCTTATTTTTGGCGAAGTCAAAATAAGAAGTTTTATCAGTTCTTTAAAAAAAGAACAAAACAATATACTCCCTCTGTCCCAGAAAGATAGTCCATTTTGACTTTTTATGGTCAAAAAATAAACATTGACCAAATATTGGTGTCAATCTAATCATCGCAATGAAATCCTAATAATTGTTCTTGATAAATCACTTAATGATTTATCAATTACAAATTTTAGAATTTCACTAGAATGATTAGATTGTCACCAATTATTGGTCAATATTCATTTTTGTTGACCATAAAAAGTCAAAATGGGACTATCTTTCTGGGACAGAGGGAGTATTTTGATTATAAAATAAGTTAGATTGTTGTGGCTTGAGAAAACTAGAAGCAACTAGCCTAAGTGAAAAATGGGGATAGGGAATGGTATCCTGTTTTCTGCAAGGATAGTAAGTCTACTGAGATACTAAAGTTGCATAATCTTAACTTAATCAAACAAATAGTTATTTTCTCATTTTATTTTTTGTAATGAGGCTGCAATGAGAATAGGCACGGCAGCATGACCCCCAAGCTTGAAACTTTTGATGATTGAGGTCATCTGAACTTGGTTGAGTAACAGTTCCTTTCTGTAATGATTCATTTTTTTGAATACCATCGGTTGATTTATAGGGATACCATCAAAATATACATCATATTATGTAAAAGTTTGAAAGATCTTCAATTTAAATCGGAGATGCAGTGAATTTGATTGATATTCAGCACTGACCAAGTTAGGCTGAGACATGTTAGGTCATCTAGTTTCTACAACTCCAGGATCTTGTTAGCAATTTTAACTGCTGCAACATATTTTTATACGCGCCAAGGATAACTGATTTACTATGCCTTGTACCAAATCTGAAACGAACTAGACAAAACTCTTGTGCCTCAAACAATTTCATGCAACTTTTTTTCCAGGTTAACGCATTTCGAGAACGGAGAGCTCTGGCATTGTCCCTTAATGATACAAAAACCGCCGTAAACAAACTCCATCAAATGCTGAATGTTGTTGTCGGGATCATCATAATTGTTATATGGCTACTTATACTCAAAGTTGCAAGTACCCATTTCTTTATCTTCCTAAGCTCCCAGCTTCTGTTGGTGGTGTTTGTGTTTGGAAACACATGCAAAACTACATTTGAAGCCATCATCTTCTTATTTGTAATGCATCCATTTGACGTGGGCGATCGTTGTGAAATAGATGGGGTTCAGGTATGTCTCATTAACTATACTCTCTCCGTCTTTTTTATTTGTTCACTTTTTTCCATTTGAGTGTCCCATTTGATTGTTCACAAAACAAAAATGGAAACTTAATTATACTACTTCAAATGACCCACTTATCATACTCACAAGTCACAATTCATACCCTACTTTTTCATACTCACAACACCTACTTTACTACCAATATTATACACTTTTCCTTAAAAATATGTGTCCGGACCAAAGTGTGAACAAATAAAAAAGACGGGGGCGTATATTCTAAATCGCTCTATATGTGTGCGAATTTCATATTGATTGTTCCTTTCAACTTATAAGGATGTAACTTGAAATTCTTTGATATCAGATGATAGTTGAGGAGATGAATATATTAACCACGATTTTCCTGAGGTATGATAACCAGAAGATCACATATCCAAACAGTGTCCTTTCGACCAAGCCCATCGCTAATTACTATCGCAGTCCAGACATGGGAGATGCTATTGATTTCTGCATCCATATATCAACTCCAGCAGAAAAGATTGCTTTGATGAAAGAAAGAATTATCAGGTATGTTTGCACGCATCATTATTTCGACCACATAATCATCACAATTATTTCTTCTTTTAGGTTTCTATTTCTTTTTATTCTTCTCCCAAACTTTCTTCCCACCTATTTCTTCTTAGCTTTCACTTTATTTCTAGTTACCTATTTCATTGACGATTTCATATAATGATCCATGTTAGCTGACCCAAAATATTTCGGTATTACGTATTACTCCCTCTGTCTCAGAAAGATAGTCTCATTTTGACTTTTTATGGTCAACAAAAATAAACTTTGACCAAACATTAGTGTCAATTTAATGATCACAATAAAATTCAAAAATTGTTATTGATAAATCACTTAATGATTTATCAATTACAAATTTTAGAATTTCACTAAAATGATTAGATCGTCACCAATGGTTGGTCAAAGTTCATTTTTGTTGACCATAAAAAGTCAAAATGGGACTATCTTTCTGGGACAGAGGGAGTATTTTTTTTTTTGACAAGAAAAACAATTATGAAATGTTTGTTCATTTTTCTAGCAAAGCACTCATTATCATGAGCATGTTTTACTATAGCCCTATGAACTTTAGGATACAGAAACTAATACAAATAGATACTCTCTCCGTCCAGGAATTAATGTCATAGTTGACAAGTCAACTTTTTTTTGTGTTGCCTGAACTGCCCCATTATATTCAGCTTGTTTTAAGAAAGGGCATAATGTGTGTTTAAGCACTTGTTTTAAGAAAGACCAATTTAGGAAGATCACCAAACTTTATATACTCCCTCTGTCCTTAAATGAATGTCCATTTTGAAGATTTTTTTGTCCTAAAATGAATGACTTTTTTTGGAAAAAACTGTCTCTAGACTGTTTTTTTTACCAATTTTTTTCTTCTAGTCGTCTCTTTGTACATGTAAAACTAAATGTTTGGAAAGAGGATTACATGATTATATACGACTCTTTGCCACTAAATTTTATGAAACATAGAGATTTTTTGATTTCCCTTAAAATGAAATTTGGACATTTGTAATTCATTTAGGGACAGAGGTAGTACTATTTATAGAACTGCGACATTTATTTTAGAACGTACCAAAATAGAAAACGCGACATTTACTCTGGGACGGGGGAATATATAATAATCAACGTCTTGTGAAATTGAGTCTAGGGAGTAAAATCCGGTCTTCTGGTGTGGTGTTGTTGTAATCATCAAAGTTATTCTATTTCTGACAATATAATCTGACGACATTTATGTTAACTGCAGTTTTATCGAGAAGAAGAGTGATCACTGGTACCCAGCTCCAATGATAGTGGTGAGGGACGTGGAGGATTTGAATAGGCTGAAACTATCGTTATGGCCTTCTCACCGAATGAATCATCAAGACATGGGTGAGAGGTGGGTCCGGAGGGCACTCGTGGTTGAGGAGATGATCAAAGTGTTCAGAGAGCTTGATATTGAGTACCGATTGCTGCCTCTTGATGTGAATGTGAGGAACATGCCAGCTTTGTCTTCAACCAGGCTTCCTTCAAATTGGACTACTTGTGCAAACTGATATGCTTCCTCTCTTAACATCTGACATATAGTTTTCATTATGGAAATGGGAAAAAAATGTTCCATTATGAAAAATTATAACTTCTTATTAGGGTTTTGATTTGGGTCTAATTATCTTAAGTATGAGTATTAATGTTTAAAATAGTGGTACATCTTTGAGGAGAGTGTTATCGACCTCTCATCGTTGAAATATATATATATATATATACAGTATATATATATATATATATATATATATATATATATATATATATATATATATATATATATATTCTCTCAGTCCCTGAAAAATAAATACAAAGTACTTGTCACTGATGAGTAATCCAATCATTTTCTAGTGGGATGGAGGGAGTACATATTATTCAAATTTTCTCAGGGAAGTGCTAAAGAGAAAGGCACTGATTTGGATGAAAGGGAACAGCAATGCTAGTGGCACAAAATTTTGCTCACAACATGAGGTGACATATTTTATTGGTTGCATCGATAATGGACCCGCCAGACTCTAATTAAAAACACCAATTAAATCATTACACATAGGATTTTGTGAACAAAATTTGATGACTTTTTTGTGCCCTAAGTATTATTCGAAAGGAAAATATGACAGTTGATAGCAGTCCTTGCTCTTAAAGTGCACATAATGAAATAGCTTGGCAAAGCAAACATAGGTTTAACTTTTGACAATTTTTTGCTAACTTGTTGTTATGAGTTAGAATCTCACGTACACGTAAAATATCGGGGGTTTCCCATAAACTTAGCTAGCACACGTACACATAAAATAAAATATCGGGGGTTTCCCATAAACCTAGCTAGCACACGCATATGCATAAGGATATAGTTATATACAGGGAACTTAAATACAGGGAACTAATTAAATTACCAAATACCCATATATATACTTAATTTTATTTTTTGATTTCACTCATCCCTCTTTCCCTCTTTTCTCTCTCTCTCAAACAACAACGACGACGACGCGCACAACCACACGACGTCGTGTATGTATACACGAGATGTAATGTACCATGTCGTGTATGTATACACGAAATGTATACTGGATCTTTGAAACTGATGTAATGTACCATGTCGTGTATGTATACACGAGATGTAATGTACCATGTCGTGTATGTATACACGAAATGTATACTGGATCTTTGAAATTGATATAATGTACCATGTCGTGTATGTATACACGAGATATAATGTTCCATGTCATGTATGTATACACGAGATGTAATGTACCATGTCGTGTATGTATACACGAGATGTAATGTACCATGTCGTGTATACTTACACGACATTGTAGATGACATCTCGTGTATACTTACACGGGACGGGCAAGGGCAGCGTTGGAATATTTCATTCCCTGTATATAATTTTCTCTGTATTTAGTATTTACCTATGCATAAGCTAACAAAGTCACTTAAAACTTAACCTAAACCGGTCATGTGACTAATTTGTGCTAGGCTTTTAATGATTTGCTCAGACTAGTGGTGACACTGAAAAAAAATGGCAAATTGCAATTTGATAACTTAAGTTTTACACATAGTTGCAATACCATAGCTATGTTTTAATCTGTGTCAATCTGATTTTCAAGTCTTTTGCTGCAATCATGCGTAAGAACTAACAAATCATTAATTTTTGATGATTTATAAGATATGTGCATAGCACATGGTTATTTAAAGGGTATTTTCATCAATTCCTTGGGAGTTAACTAATCCCCCTTTATTGCCTCCTCCCCACTGCATCTCTCCATCTCTACCACCACTCCAGCCCCCTTACCCCACCGCCCCACCCCTTACTCCTCTCTCGGCACATCCTTTCCCAAAATACACTGCAAAATCACCCCCACTTATCCACCATGAAACCAAAGCTGGGTTTTGACATTGTAGATTAGGAGGCGGAGTCGTCTTTGGATGATGCGAAGGAGGTGTTGGGTTGACACTTGGGCTTCGCGAAGGAGAAAGGTGTTAGAATAATTACAACAATATTGAAGAAAAAGAGAATACAAATCTGTAATGAGAAAATATAAAACAGAAACTGGAAGTAGTCTTCTTGGGTTTGTTCAAGTCGTGACACACTTTCCTTATGACAAATTTGCCCCCTCACCGAGTTGTGCTTGAGGTGTTCTTTGACGTTCGCCTCCCAAGATACAACGGAATGACCGGACAATTTTGCACACTAAAACCTCCAGCGAATTGACCAAATATGCTTGGTTGATGTCACCACGAAATTGCAAGGAGGGCCAAGGAAAGGTTAACAACGAGGGAGGGAGAGAGAGAGAGAGAGAGAGAGCTGTTGGAAAGTGTACTCGAAAATGGTTGTGGAATGACCATTTAAATCTGCTAAAAAAGATCCCATTTAATTGCACAATTAAACTGGGATTAATGGGTAATAATTATGCTGTTACATGCAATGAATGGAATGAATGACATTAATTCGGTTGTTACAATAGTCGCTAAATTAATTCAAACATTCATTTGGGGACGGAAAAAATTAACAAGGGCTAGGCGATTTTGGAGCTGCATTCGTGCCGCACGCGTACACAAGAGTGCAATGGTCCGAGGCAAAAATCGACAAATTTTAATTTAGATTTGCACCCCTCCTGCACACCGCATCTAGTCTTCACAATCTTAACACATACAAATTGTTAATTGTATTTAAACTAGCTCAACCTTTTATTCTAAACAAACGTGGGATAAGTTCACTTAACTTTACCCACCAATGGTCTTAGAACATTATTTCCCTCATTTTCCCTTTTGGGATGCCGTTTTAAACAAGGAGACTTGGAAGCTTTTCCCCCTTCCTTTTCCACGTGGGATACTTTCCCACTTCCCAACTTACCCATTCATTTTTTGAACATTCCAACTCCTACCTTCCACTAAATAAATTAGACACACCAATTTATTACTAACATGTAGGAATTATTAAGTCCACATTAATTCATGAAAATTGAAGAACAATTTTTCTCAGGAAATTACACATTTTTCCAACAAAAGGTGATGACGGAGACGACGTTGGTAAGTAGGGAGGTGAAGATTTGAGGCTACATAAATGACGGCGCAACTGAGGTTGGAAGCGGTGAGGCCGACAGAATAGAGGAAGGAGATGGTGGAATTGAGGTTGAGGAGTTCGTCTTGGAACTCGTTGGTGGTAGTCGGAAGGGGAAGGTGTTTGTTGGACTGGGGAGGTTGGGGTTTAGGTGGGACGGAAAGAATGGAGTATTTGGAGGACGAAAATTGTCTTAAACAAATTAATTTAAGAGTGTTGTTATACACACTAGTAAAATTAATGAATACACTAGTAATGTGTTTGAAATTTTAAATGTTACAATATTATAATGCACAGTACGAGTGTATTCATTAATTTTAAGGGTGTGTATAACAACACCCTTAATTTAATCCTACATTTAACTATCTCCGGACCTATAACGATTCGAAACCCTTACTATCTTTTTGAGACTGTTGTAGCAATTTTAAATACTTTTTTAACATGACAGATTAAATTAAATCAGGTAAGGGTTACTCTTTCCCACTGGCGGACCTACCCTTTGGGGTAAGGGGGCCGCGGCCCCCTGTTGGTCTCAAAGACACAACAAGGGTATGAAAAGAGGCTAGAGGGGGGGGGGGTGAATAGCCTATTTAAAATTATCAACCCTTTTTCAAAATTCAACCTTATGCTTACTTTAGAATTTTATGGTCAAGTAAAAACCACTAGTTCAAAGTAAAATGTACAGCGGAAGTTTTCGATAAAAACGAAGTAGAGTTGTGGTGAATAGCCTATTTAAAATTATCAACCCTTTTTCAAAATTCAACCTTATGCTTACTTTAGAATTTTATGGTCAAGTAAAAACCACTAGTTCAAAGTAAAATGCACAGCGGAAGTTTTCGATAAAAACGAAGTAGAGTTGTTTTTGATGTTAAAACTATTAGGTAAGCAAATAGTGCGGTTGGCAATATTGCTGTCGGCAAAGATAAGTGAACTAAAAGGTTAGTCTGCGGTAAGTTCAATGCGGCAGGCAATGTGGTAGGTAACCTTGCGGTAGGCTATGTGCGGTAAGCAAGGTTACTGACTAGGTAGGTTGAAAAAGAAAGTTTGTGTCTGAGAGTTTTGGCAAAAGATAAGTAGTCAGAAGTAGTAACTAACGCAATAGGCAAGCAACAAACACAATTCACAGAAGTTTGAATATCTGTAAAGATCAACACACTAAACAACAAACAAAATTAATATGAACAATAAAACAATTGCAGAAAGTAAATTTGCAGAAGTAAATGACACGATGATTTGGAAAGGTTCGATCTGTTAAAAGATCTACGTCCTTTACCAAGATGGTCAGTCTTGGATTTTGAATGGAGGATATATTGATTCTTCTTGAGTACAAATTACAAAGATGAAGTATTGAATCAACACTTACTTTCTATGAAGAACAAATCCTAGACTTAGACCATTGTATCCCTAATGATGCAATCTATGTGATTGATCAATCGGGGTGTGTGTGTGTAAGAATCAATAGCTCTATGTAATCTATATGATTGAGAGCCTAATGAATCTTTAAGTGTTGCTGGGCTTGAGGTTTGATTTGCTTGAAGGTTGCTGGGGATCTTTGAAGATTTGAAGGCGAAGGCTTGAAGATTCAAATGATTCTGGAAATCTTGAGTATGATCGTCAATCACCAAGTATTTCAACAGCAATTTCTCTCTTTTAAAGCACACTTTCAAAGAAGAAAGTAAGGGCTATTTATAGCCTTGGGTGAGAGAGATAGCTGTTAGAAGATGATGAGCTGGAGCATTCTGATTGGAGGTAACATCTTTGTCTTGTAGTTGCAGAAGTTAGTGGTCTAGATATACTATCTTGTACGACCAAATTCAAATTTGAATTTGCAACGTTTAAATCAAGTTTGTCTTTACTTGGTCTTGATGCGGTCGCCAAGATCTGCGGTCGAAGATGTTGTGCGGTCGCTAGTGCGGTCGCTAGGTTGAGGTAGGCAGACTTGGCCAATTTCAGAAAAATCAACAGCAGCAATATTCTTCAAAATTTGAGGGGCTGATCGTCTAAGCCTAGCTAAACTAAAAATGGACTAAACTAATGAGGTTATAAAACTTCTTACAATAAAGCCTAAAGTCCACAAAAAGTAAACTAAGGTTATGTGATCAATCAAATCTAGGTAATAGGAGTGGTTTATAATATTCATACTGAAGAGTATGGGCATACTCGTCTTTTTTCTTTAAGTATCTTTGTGATTCTGATTTGTATATATTGTTAGTTAGTGTAAATATTTAGGTAAGTTTAAGTTTGATTTATTTGACTAACATACTAATACTTATCTTTGGTAAGTGGATATATTTTTAGGTGTTTTATTTTAGGAAGACTCTCATATGGAAAGAAGGATCTCTTGGAGTGCAAGGGTGCGGCCGAGCATGTATAAATACAAGCCGACTCATTCATTGATGACTACTGATTCTATGCAATACATTGAGTGTATTAAGTTCTTGAGAGAGTCTTGTTTTCTTAGAGCTTCTTGTGAAGAAGAACTCTAAGGTGTTGGATGTTTTCATTCGATCTAGAGTTTTAGATCAATTTGTTCTTTTGATATTTTTGTTTTCTTTCATTCGATTTGTACTCTGCAAATCGCTTTTAATATATGAAAGTTTCCAGCAAGTATTCTTGCTGAAGTTTTAATTGTTATTAAGTTCTTTATTTTCCGCTGCAAATCTGATAACTGTTAAGACAACTGTCTGGACAACTGTTAGCACGTTTGAATACACAGTTGTTCACACAGTTGGTCAATTCCCAGAACAGTCCTAGCCGCCTGATTTCTTTCAATTGGCACCAGAGCCTGGTCTCGATACACTGAGATCGATCTGTTATGGCCAGTATGGACTGTTAGGCTAAGATGATCATGTACATCAAGAACATTGATCATCGGGCATGGGTAAGCATTCTAGTGGGATACACATCCCCTACTATGGAATGGGTTGATCCAAAAGGCAAAGCATCTGCATCTGATGAAGAGAAAAAAGATAAAATTTTTGTTCCAAAACCCGAGCAAGACTGGAATGCAGAAGAGATTGCTCTTGCTAACTTCAATGCTAAGGCAATGGCTGCAATCTCTGATCATGTTGATCATAATCTGTATAGGTTATTCTCTAACCATACTGTGGCTAAGAATGCTTGGGACATTTTACAACTTCACTGTGAAGGGTCAGATAGTGTTAAACAAACTAAACTGAGAAGACTTATGACTGAGTTTGAGAATCTAAGGATGGGAGAAGATGAGACTATTCAAAATTACTCTGCAAAATTAATGGATATCTCTAATGAATCCTTTGCATTAGGAGAATCTATTTCCAATGCGAGGCTTGTGAGTAAAGTCTTGAGGACTCTCCCAGAAAAGTTTAATATCAAGGTTTCTGTCATTGAAGAAACCTGTGACACGAGGACAGTGAGTCTTGAAAAGGTTCTGAGTATTCTTACTACGTTTGAACTGAACCTTGAAGTACAAAAGACTAGCAAAGCAAATTCAATTGCTCTTGCTAGTGCTCTAACTGTGTCCAAAGATCTTGTGGAACTGTCTAAAGACATGGATGAGTCAATCCTGGAGAAAGATGAGTGTGCTATGATCACTCAAAAGTTTAAAAATGTGTTGAATAAAAAACGACAACAGAGATTTCCTAACAAAGGATTCACTCCTTCCACCAAGGCTGAACCATTCAAAAAGGACTCCGGTGTGATAAAACCGGGATTTGAAGGCAAAAAACCGATTGAGTCGGTTCAGTGTAGGGCGTGTCAGGGATACGGCCACTATGCTAATGAGTGTGCTAACACACTTAAAAAGAGAGGGATGAGCTTAACTGCTACCTTGAGTGATTCAGATGATGATGAAGAGATTGCTAATCTCTCATGTCTTCATTCATCTTTGTCGTCTCTCTCTGACAGTAAAAGTGATAGTGAGGTTGTGCAGTCAGATGACAGATCAACTGACTATGAACAGAGAAGGTTTTTGGTGTTAATCATTGTTTTTGAAAACATAAAAATGAAGGAGAGTGAAACTGTGATTGATTTTACTGAAACTATAGAAAAAATTGCTCATGAGTTGGAAGTATTAGGAGAATCTTTTTCTGATACTAGGCTTGTAAACAAGGTGTTAACATCCATCCCAAGAGGTTTTGATGGGATAATTTCTGTGATGAAAGAATTCTATGATCTAGAACATATGAGTTTCATGGAACTTAGAAGGAGATTAATTATTCATGAAACTTATTTTTTAAAATCATCACCTCCTTCATCTTCGAATTCTGAAAGAAAATCGTGTGTGTATGCTAGTCATAGTGATAGTGAATATGACAGTGAATCTGACAGTGACGATGAAAAGTCAAGTGTCAGCACAGAAGAAGTTACTGAATATACTTGCTTGAACTCCACATGTGCAGGTAAAGATGATGAGTCAAAGCAGGAAGAGGATGATTTCCTTTCGTATGAGGAACTACATAAGAACTATGTTGAGTTGTTCGCAGATTGGTCCAAGCGAATGGAACAACTCAATGAGTTCAAGAAGGTAAATAAAAAGCTCACCTCTGAAATTTTGATACTCAAAACTGAGAATGAAAGGTTGTCGAGTGAAAGTGAGATTCAGAAGGACTCCATGGCTAGGTTAGAGGTCATGCTTACCAAGAAAGACAATGAGAGTGAAAAATATAAGAGGGAACTTGAAAAAGAAACTAATGCTCTCATGAAACTTAACAAAGGCAAGGCTAAATTAGAAGAGGTTCTGAACATGGGAAACCAAGGAAGAACATGAATAGGCTATGGAGATCCATTGTTTGTTAAAGAAGGTGAGGGTACCTCGAAAAACAAAGAGATTTTGAATGATAACCAAGTATCTTTTCACAAAAATAGGAGAAACAGCAAGAGGAGATTTGTGTGTCATCATTGTTTTGTTCCTGGACACATTCGTCCATTTTGTTTTAAATTGAAACAGGAACTCGGACTGGACAAGAACAGCAGCCACTTGAGCAGACAACTGTGGGCACAATCTAACAGTCAGTTGCCCAGTCAAGTGCTCAGTCAGCAGCAGCAGGTAAGAAAGGTATGGGTAAAGAAAAATACTCATCAATGCAAAGTGGCTCTTACCTCCTTCAAGAGTTGTGTGGAAGAAGGATGGTACTTCGACAGTGGCTGTTCTCGCCATATGACAGGTGCTCGTGAGAATCTCAAAGACTATGAGGCATTCAAAGGTGAAAAAGTCAACTTTGGTGGAGGTACAAAAGGACAGGTAATCGGTAAAGGTAAGTTAAATGTTAATGGTTTGCCCAACTTGCAAAATGTTTTGCTTGTTGATGGTCTCAAGTCAAACCTGATCAGCATTAGTCAACTTTGTGACGATGACTTGTTTGTTCGGTTTGATAAGTCTAAATGTGAAGTGTTTGATTCCAAAAGTATGTGTGTTATGTCAGGCATTCGATCTTCCGATAATTGCTATAAAATTGGTGAACCTGAATCTTGTTTTTCTGCAAAATCAAATGAACTTGAAATTTGGCATCAAAAACTTGGACATGCCAGTGAGAGAAAAATAAGTGAGTTGATTAAATTCGGGGCAGCTAAAGATTTGCCAAAATTGGATTTGAAAAAATTAAGTGTGTGTGGACCTTGTCAAAAGGGAAAACAAATAAAGTCAAGTCACAAAAAGGTTCAAACTTTTGGAACTTCTAGGTGTTTGGAATTGATTCACACTGATTTAATGGGTCCAATGGAAGTCGAAAGCGTGTCTAGAAAGAAATATTGCTTTGTGTGTGTGGATGATTTCTCTCGTTATACTTGGGTCATTTTTTTGAGAGAAAAATCCAACACTATTGAAGAATTTAAAATTTGGTACAAGAAAGTGAAAAATCTCTATGGTTTAAAAGCCATTAGGATTAGATCTGATCATGGTACTGAATTTGAAAATTCTGTTTTTTCCTCTTTTTGCGATTCGAAGGGAATTACTCATGAGTTCTCTGCCCCCAAAACTCCTCAACAAAATGGAGTAGCTGAAAGGAAGAATCGTACATTACAAGAAATGGCCAGAGTCATGTTGAGTGCTAAAAACTTGTCTAAAATTTTTTGGGCAGAAGCAGTTAATACGGCTTGTCACATAGGGAATCGTGTCTTTCTAAGAATTGTAAGTACCATGACACCCTATGAAATCTTACTTGGAAAGAAACCCACAGTCAAATATTTCCATGTCTTTGGATGCATTTGCTATATTTTAAATGACCGTGAGTATCTCTCCAAGTTCGACTCTAAAAGTGACAAGGCCATTTTCATCGGATATTCTCAGAATAGTAGAGCCTATAGAGTCTATAATTTGAAAACCAAAACTATTATGGAATCTATAAATGTTATATTTGATATGCTACTGATCTTAATGTCAAATCTGCTGAGGATGATGTTTCAGGATGCACTTGGGAGCACGAGCAGATTGACGATGAATCTGGACCACAACTACCAACGAATTTGCAGAAACACAAACTGTGAGAACAACTGACAGACAGGATGAACAGTCAGTTGACCTATCAGATGGTCAAACAGCAGTCAATTCTGGTTCAGATTCTGAAATCGAAAGAGATCAGGTGAGCAATGGCACAGATCCATCTTCAAGGATTCAGGAAGACCATCCAACTTCCCAGGTGATTGGGGGGGGTGAACACAGAAAGAAAAACAAGAGGTAAGAGAATCAATTACCGGGAATTGGCCGGCTTAATATGCATGAATTCCGCATATCACCAGGTAAACTCTTGTTGCTTTGTGGCTGATTATGAGCCCAAAAACGTGTCTGAAGCCTTGAAAGATGATAATTGGATCAACGCCATGCAAGAGGAATTGATCCAATTTAAAAAGAATGAAGTTTGGTTCTTGGTCCCTAGGCCCTCTAATATCAATGTTATTGGGACCAAGTGGATATTTAAGAATAAATCTGACGAACTAGGCAAAATTATAAGGAACAAAGCTCGTCTAGTGGCTCAGGGTTACACTCAATTAGAGGGTGTGGACTTTGATGAGACTTTTGCCCCGGTAGCCCGCATTGAGTCCATTAGACTGCTATTAGCAATCTCATGCTATTTAAAGATCACTCTACATCAAATGGATGTAAAGAGTGCGTTCCTAAATGGTTTTTTAAATGAAGAAGTGTTTGTTGAGCAACCTAAAGGGTTTGAGGATCCCCATACGCCAAATCATGTTTTTAAGTTAAATAAGGCACTCTATGGTCTGAAACAAGCCCCACGTGCTTGGTATGGGAGACTAACAGAGCACCTTATTCAAATTGGCTTTAAAAGGGGAGAGGTTGATAAAACCTTGTTTATTTTGAAAAACAAAAAGGATATTCTCGTGGCCCAAATTTATGTGGATGACATAGTCTTTGGATCTACTTCTAAAACTATGCTTGACATGTTTACTGAGAGTATGACGTCCACATTTGAAATGAGCATGGTTGGGGAATTGAAATTCTTTCTTGGATTACAAATATCTCAAACTAATGAAGGAATGTCAATCTCCCAATCAAAGTATGCCAAAAATTTGGTTAAAAAATTCGGCCTCGAGAATGCCTCTCATTTGAAAACCCCCATGGGATCCTCTCAAAAATTGTTTAAGGACGAGGATGGAGAGAGTGTTGATCAAACACTATATCGGAGTATGATAGGTAGCTTGCTGTACCTTACAGCAAGCCGCCCCGATATCATGTTTAGTGTCTGCCTCTGTGCTAGGTATCAGGCTGATCCCAAGGTATCCCACTTAACTGCAGTTAAACGTATAATTAGATATGTGAGTGGTACCACGACTCTGGGGTTAAGCTATACGAGAGACACAAACACGAATCTAGTTGGGTTTAGTGATTCAGACTGGGCTGGGAGCACTGATGATAGAAAAAGCACCACGGGTGGGTGTTTTTATCTTTGGAATAATCTTGTGTCTTGGTTTAGTAAGAAACAAAACTGTGTTTCTTTGTCAACTGCTGAATCTGAATACATCGCAGTTGGTAGCTGTTGTACCCAATTATTGTGGATGAATCAAATGATAAAAGATTATGGTCTTAAAAGTGAAACCTTGATGGTATATTGTGATAGTCTAAGTGCTCAGAACATTGCCAAGAATCCTGTACAACACTCTCGAACCAAGCACATAGACATTAGACATCATTTTATTAGAGATCTCGTTGAACAAAAAATCATTACTTTGGAACATGTAAGTACAACGGATCAACTTGCTGATATCTTTACTAAAGCGTTGGATTTCGAGAGATTTTCTTCCCTTAAGAAGTCTCTCGGATTGTGTGTTACCAGTTGACTGCACCTCTGTGCGGACAACTGTCTGCATTTCTGTATAATGGTATAATACAGTTAACAAAAAAAAATTAAAAAAAAATGCATTCATTCTAGCACGATTGTCTCTTGTGATCACTTGTTCTTCTTCTAGTTCTTTGACTCTATGTTCCGACCCTTAAATGTGAGACCCTTCTTAGCGTGACAATAAAAATTGTCATGTTAATTCCTGCGTGCTGTTTATCATGGAGTGGGCATTTAATTTGTTGCGGGGAAAACAAGCTGCCTCCAATCTTTGAAGTTACTACCCATTTAAGCAAAAAGCTGAAGTGTTTCATTACATAACTTGGGAATCAGTGTAACACTGTATTGTGAGAGTGAATAGCTCCTCCCCGCAGCTAATTCTTAATCATAAGCCTTAAAATGGGAATGTTCTAGAGGCTACATGATTGAAGGTGAATCTCATTGAATTTCTGTGTGTTGGAACCGAGTCAAGAACCGAGTTGATCATATTTTGTCACGCCCAAATTGAGACAATCTTCACTTGTGTGTTTAGGCATATTTTCCTTAAGTTTTTTTCTCTTTTGTATTTATATCAGCAAATTGAACTGTTTTCCTTCTTGTTACAGATTTAGTGATTTCATGTGTTCATCGATAATCCAATAACGTGATGTTCAAGTTTCATGCAGGGAGTGATTTTTTTTCGTGTGGAATGAAGGATTCTGTGGTATTATGGCAAGTTTTATTTTGAGTAACTGAGATTTTTCACAATGTTTATCAAGATCTCTCTTGAGGAATCACAATCCCAGTCTCATTTGGATTTTTAAAAGGGTGTCCAGCACTAAAAAAGGAGCCACAAATCTTTTTCTCCCTCATTCAGTGCACCGGGTTGTGTCTGAGTTCTTTCCCTCCTGGATATCTCTCTTGTCTTGTCAACTGTAAGGTCACACTTCCCTCCTCATAAGTACCGTCAACCACTTCCTTCCCTCCTCATCAGAAATTTCTTCTCATTATTCTTCTTTCTCTCTAAAATTTGCTGTTCAAAGTTCATTACACCGGTTTTGTGTTTACAATTTGTGCAGAAAAATCTCCATGGCAGCTTCGTCTTCACCAGCTCCGGCGCTCACCTCTTGTGTCGCCAGTGTCGCCGACTTAATCAATGTCCCACAATCTGATTTGGCGGTCGATCCTCGATTTCTAGGGTTGCCGGAGCATGCAATCGACGTCGACAACTCTCTCCAGGTCTCAGCCTTGTCCAAAGCTCGCAAAGTCATGGCTCCCGGGTCTCGCCGTTCCAACCGTCTTGAAAAATTGGGAACAGGGGCCTCTTCTGGGTCTTTAAAACCCAATGAAGTTCGTGCCACCATGGATGCCGAGGCAAGAAAGGTGAAATCATCAGTCAAAAGTGGTTCCCGTCGACGGTTGATGTTAGCAGAATCAGAGGAAGAAGACCCTCCGTCTTCTCCGGCGCCGGCAACCAATGCCGACGATTTTGATGAAGATGTGCCGGTGGTGACTCTATTCCGGGCAACAAGGGCGAGAAAAGGTACTCCATTCAAAAATCCACCTCTGTCTACATCATCTCCGATAATTTCTAGGGTGCAAACCCAAAGTGCTAAAAGGAAGGTTCTGGAAACTTCCATGCAAGAAGAGGGGTCCACATCTCAGCATGACGATTCTAGTGATAAAGATGTTGAGGTTGACTCTGAGGAAACCCCATCCGAGCAAGAGGGCCCACGCCGTGTTAGTCAGTATGCATCTTTTGGGGTCAAGGCATCTGACAGGTCAACTGTGAGGAAAACTGTAGGTTCATCTCAGCCTGCAGTTAGACAGTCAAGGGGTTCGGCTGGAATATCCAAAAGGGTACGTAAATTCTCTTCTCTTATTCCCAGTGTCCCATTTAATCTAGACCTTCCCCATGATCCAAAGTTTTATTATCCTTCTTCTGCTGAGCGGTTTGCAAAATATTTTAAAAGAAAATTTTCTGTTGAAAGGGTAAAGGATGATCGTAGTTTTGGGAAGTTGTTTTTGATTGATTTTCTGAGTGAAAGAAAACTGGTCAAATCTTTATCGTTTGCTAAAGCCTTCTCTCGTCAAGTAGTGACTGAGTTTTATGCCAATCTCTCTCGCGATGTGGCTCTGTCAGAATCACCAAATTTCCATCGCACTTTTATTAGGGATAGGGTAATAGAGTTCTCACCTCAGTCAATCAATGCTTTTCTTGAAACCCCAACCACTCCTCTCTCTGATATTCCGAATGACCTGGATGAGGCTGTTAGGACCTGGTCATTCTTTGTTATCTTGGCCATCTGATCTTAGGTCCACTTCTCTTTCCCGCCATTTCAATTGTCTTCACCACATCATGGTCACCAACTGGAAACCCTCATCCCAACCTTCTATTGTGACTAAAGAGCAGGCTCTCCTTCTGTATCAAATTGGGGTAAATAAGTTTAATCTGGGTTCTGAAATTTTTGAGACTATTGTGAGTTATTCTGAAACTCCTGATTCTCCATACCGTCTTCCTCATCCCTGCTTGATTTCAGCCCTATTGGGTGTTCATGGGATTTCTGCTAATCCAGATGACGATTTCATCTCTCTTCCTCCTAAAATTGTCCAACCCAAAACCATGTTTGCTCCAAATCGTTTCAATGACTGGCCTATGCCAGTTGACACTCCTGTTGACAGGACATCTGCCAGTGCATCTGTTCCTCCAGTTCAGCCATCAGTTCAACCATCAGATTCCTCCCAAGCTATTCTGCAGGCTCAAATTGATTCAGTAAGTGATCAAATTGCTGCACACAAGGCAGATATATTAGCCAAACAGATTATTGTTTCTGGATTGGAACATACTCTCATTGAGCTTCGCAGAGCATTGCATGGTTCTAAACAAAAAGGGGGAGAAAGCTTGCATGAAGGGGGAGCAGCAGCTGGTACAAATGCAGGGGGGGAGAATGCAAATGCAGGGAGAGAAAATGCAGGTGCTATGATTGTTGCTGGTCCAAGTGGGACTAAAGATGATGATTTAGAATTTTCTTTCGAAAGGGACATAGCCACTGCAGTTGAAGATGAATTTCTTGGAGAAGACCTATATTCTGGACTTTAAAGTTTATTTTTCTTTATTTTTTTTTTGGTTTGGTTTGTAAAAACTTTGACAGTTTTTTTTCTAGCTGGTTATAAATTGTTCTTGGGAAATATGTTTTTATTAATTTTTGCAGGTTTTGTTCAGAACCACAAAGATAGGGGGAGATTGAAGA
This sequence comes from Campanula takesimana, assembly GCA_026119855.1. Lineage (NCBI taxonomy): Eukaryota > Viridiplantae > Streptophyta > Magnoliopsida > Asterales > Campanulaceae > Campanula > Campanula takesimana. The sequence goes on along the minus strand of JAOWBW010000296.1, from coordinate 2,396,621 downwards.
GTAATGGCATACTCGTCTTTTTTCTTTAAGTATCTTTGTGATTCTGATTTGTATATATTGTTAGTTAGTGTAAATATTTAGGTAAGTTTAAGTTTGATTTATTTGACTAACATACTAATACTTATCTTTGGTAAGTGGATATATTTTTAGGTGTTTTATTTTAGGAAGACTCTCATATGGAAAGAAGGATCTCTTGGAGTGCAAGGGTGAGGCCGAGCATGTATAAATACAAGCCGACTCATTCATTGATGACTACTGATTCTATGCAATACATTGAGTGTATTAAGTTCTTGAGAGAGTCTTGTTTTCTTAGAGCTTCTTGTGAAGAAGAACTCTAAGGTGTTGGATGTTTTCATTCGATCTAGAGTTTTAGATCAATTTGTTCTTTTGATATTTTTGTTTTCTTTCATTCGATTTGTACTCTGCAAATCGCTTTTAATATATGAAAGTTTCCAGCAAGTATTCTTGCTGAAGTTTTAATTGTTATTAAGTTCTTTATTTTCCGCTGCAAATCTGATAACTGTTAAGACAACTGTCTGGACAACTGTTAGCACGTTTGAATACACAGTTGTTCACACAGTTGGTCAATTCCCAGAACAGTCCTAGCCGCCTGATTTCTTTCAATTGGCACCAGAGCCTGGTCTCGATACACTGAGATCGATCTGTTATGGCCAGTATGGACTGTTAGGCTAAGATGATCATGTACATCAAGAACATTGATCATCGGGCATGGGTAAGCATTCTAGTGGGATACACATCCCCTACTATGGAATGGGTTGATCCAAAAGGCAAAGCATCTGCATCTGATGAAGAGAAAAAAGATAAAATTTTTGTTCCAAAACCCGAGCAAGACTGGAATGCAGAAGAGATTGCTCTTGCTAACTTCAATGCTAAGGCAATGGCTGCAATCTCTGATCATGTTGATCATAATCTGTATAGGTTATTCTCTAACCATACTGTGGCTAAGAATGCTTGGGACATTTTACAACTTCACTGTGAAGGGTCAGATAGTGTTAAACAAACTAAACTGAGAAGACTTATGACTGAGTTTGAGAATCTAAGGATGGGAGAAGATGAGACTATTCAAAATTACTCTGCAAAATTAATGGATATCTCTAATGAATCCTTTGCATTAGGAGAATCTATTTCCAATGCGAGGCTTGTGAGTAAAGTCTTGAGGACTCTCCCAGAAAAGTTTAATATCAAGGTTTCTGTCATTGAAGAAACCTGTGACACGAGGACAGTGAGTCTTGAAAAGGTTCTGAGTATTCTTACTACGTTTGAACTGAACCTTGAAGTACAAAAGACTAGCAAAGCAAATTCAATTGCTCTTGCTAGTGCTCTAACTGTGTCCAAAGATCTTGTGGAACTGTCTAAAGACATGGATGAGTCAATCCTGGAGAAAGATGAGTGTGCTATGATCACTCAAAAGTTTAAAAATGTGTTGAATAAAAAACGACAACAGAGATTTCCTAACAAAGGATTCACTCCTTCCACCAAGGCTGAACCATTCAAAAAGGACTCCGGTGTGATAAAACCGGGATTTGAAGGCAAAAAACCGATTGAGTCGGTTCAGTGTAGGGCGTGTCAGGGATACGGCCACTATGCTAATGAGTGTGCTAACACACTTAAAAAGAGAGGGATGAGCTTAACTGCTACCTTGAGTGATTCAGATGATGATGAAGAGATTGCTAATCTCTCATGTCTTCATTCATCTTTGTCGTCTCTCTCTGACAGTAAAAGTGATAGTGAGGTTGTGCAGTCAGATGACAGATCAACTGACTATGAACAGAGAAGGTTTTTGGTGTTAATCATTGTTTTTGAAAACAGAAAAATGAAGGAGAGTGAAACTGTGATTGATTTTACTGAAACTATAGAAAAAATTGCTCATGAGTTGGAAGTATTAGGAGAATCTTTTTCTGATACTAGGCTTGTAAACAAGGTGTTAACATCCATCCCAAGAGGTTTTGATGGGATAATTTCTGTGATGAAAGAATTCTATGATCTAGAACATATGAGTTTCATGGAACTTAGAAGGAGATTAATTATTCATGAAACTTATTTTTTAAAATCATCACCTCCTTCATCTTCGAATTCTGAAAGAAAATCGTGTGTGTATGCTAGTCATAGTGATAGTGAATATGACAGTGAATCTGACAGTGACGATGAAAAGTCAAGTGTCAGCACAGAAGAAGTTACTGAATATACTTGCTTGAACTCCACATGTGCAGGTAAAGATGATGAGTCAAAGCAGGAAGAGGATGATTTCCTTTCGTATGAGGAACTACATAAGAACTATGTTGAGTTGTTCGCAGATTGGTCCAAGCGAATGGAACAACTCAATGAGTTCAAGAAGGTAAATAAAAAGCTCACCTCTGAAATTTTGATACTCAAAACTGAGAATGAAAGGTTGTCGAGTGAAAGTGAGATTCAGAAGGACTCCATGGCTAGGTTAGAGGTCATGCTTACCAAGAAAGACAATGAGAGTGAAAAATATAAGAGGGAACTTGAAAAAGAAACTAATGCTCTCATGAAACTTAACAAAGGCAAGGCTAAATTAGAAGAGGTTCTGAACATGGGAAACCAAGGAAGAACATGAATAGGCTATGGAGATCCATTGTTTGTTAAAGAAGGTGAGGGTACCTCGAAAAACAAAGAGATTTTGAATGATAACCAAGTATCTTTTCACAAAAATAGGAGAAACAGCAAGAGGAGATTTGTGTGTCATCATTGTTTTGTTCCTGGACACATTCGTCCATTTTGTTTTAAATTGAAACAGGAACTCGGACTGGACAAGAACAGCAGCCACTTGAGCAGACAACTGTGGGCACAATCTAACAGTCAGTTGCCCAGTCAAGTGCTCAGTCAGCAGCAGCAGGTAAGAAAGGTATGGGTAAAGAAAAATACTCATCAATGCAAAGTGGCTCTTACCTCCTTCAAGAGTTGTGTGGAAGAAGGATGGTACTTCGACAGTGGCTGTTCTCGCCATATGACAGGTGCTCGTGAGAATCTCAAAGACTATGAGGCATTCAAAGGTGAAAAAGTCAACTTTGGTGGAGGTACAAAAGGACAGGTAATCGGTAAAGGTAAGTTAAATGTTAATGGTTTGCCCAACTTGCAAAATGTTTTGCTTGTTGATGGTCTCAAGTCAAACCTGATCAGCATTAGTCAACTTTGTGACGATGACTTGTTTGTTCGGTTTGATAAGTCTAAATGTGAAGTGTTTGATTCCAAAAGTATGTGTGTTATGTCAGGCATTCGATCTTCCGATAATTGCTATAAAATTGGTGAACCTGAATCTTGTTTTTCTGCAAAATCAAATGAACTTGAAATTTGGCATCAAAAACTTGGACATGCCAGTGAGAGAAAAATAAGTGAGTTGATTAAATTCGGGGCAGCTAAAGATTTGCCAAAATTGGATTTGAAAAAATTAAGTGTGTGTGGACCTTGTCAAAAGGGAAAACAAATAAAGTCAAGTCACAAAAAGGTTCAAACTTTTGGAACTTCTAGGTGTTTGGAATTGATTCACACTGATTTAATGGGTCCAATGGAAGTCGAAAGCGTGTCTAGAAAGAAATATTGCTTTGTGTGTGTGGATGATTTCTCTCGTTATACTTGGGTCATTTTTTTGAGAGAAAAATCCAACACTATTGAAGAATTTAAAATTTGGTACAAGAAAGTGAAAAATCTCTATGGTTTAAAAGCCATTAGGATTAGATCTGATCATGGTACTGAATTTGAAAATTCTGTTTTTTCCTCTTTTTGCGATTCGAAGGGAATTACTCATGAGTTCTCTGCCCCCAAAACTCCTCAACAAAATGGAGTAGCTGAAAGGAAGAATCGTACATTACAAGAAATGGCCAGAGTCATGTTGAGTGCTAAAAACTTGTCTAAAATTTTTTGGGCAGAAGCAGTTAATACGGCTTGTCACATAGGGAATCGTGTCTTTCTAAGAATTGTAAGTACCATGACACCCTATGAAATCTTACTTGGAAAGAAACCCACAGTCAAATATTTCCATGTCTTTGGATGCATTTGCTATATTTTAAATGACCGTGAGTATCTCTCCAAGTTCGACTCTAAAAGTGACAAGGCCATTTTCATCGGATATTCTCAGAATAGTAGAGCCTATAGAGTCTATAATTGTTTTATTTTAGGAAGACTCTCATATGGAAAGAAGGATCTCTTGGAGTGCAAGGGTGAGGCCGAGCATGTATAAATACAAGCCGACTCATTCATTGATGACTACTGATTCTATGCAATACATTGAGTGTATTAAGTTCTTGAGAGAGTCTTGTTTTCTTAGAGCTTCTTGTGAAGAAGAACTCTAAGGTGTTGGATGTTTTCATTCGATCTAGAGTTTTAGATCAATTTGTTCTTTTGATATTTTTGTTTTCTTTCATTCGATTTGTACTCTGCAAATCGCTTTTAATATATGAAAGTTTCCAGCAAGTATTCTTGCTGAAGTTTTAATTGTTATTAAGTTCTTTATTTTCCGCTGCAAATCTGATAACTGTTAAGACAACTGTCTGGACAACTGTTAGCACGTTTGAATACACAGTTGTTCACACAGTTGGTCAATTCCCAGAACAGTCCTAGCCGCCTGATTTCTTTCAATTGGCACCAGAGCCTGGTCTCGATACACTGAGATCGATCTGTTATGGCCAGTATGGACTGTTAGGCTAAGATGATCATGTACATCAAGAACATTGATCATCGGGCATGGGTAAGCATTCTAGTGGGATACACATCCCCTACTATGGAATGGGTTGATCCAAAAGGCAAAGCATCTGCATCTGATGAAGAGAAAAAAGATAAAATTTTTGTTCCAAAACCCGAGCAAGACTGGAATGCAGAAGAGATTGCTCTTGCTAACTTCAATGCTAAGGCAATGGCTGCAATCTCTGATCATGTTGATCATAATCTGTATAGGTTATTCTCTAACCATACTGTGGCTAAGAATGCTTGGGACATTTTACAACTTCACTGTGAAGGGTCAGATAGTGTTAAACAAACTAAACTGAGAAGACTTATGACTGAGTTTGAGAATCTAAGGATGGGAGAAGATGAGACTATTCAAAATTACTCTGCAAAATTAATGGATATCTCTAATGAATCCTTTGCATTAGGAGAATCTATTTCCAATGCGAGGCTTGTGAGTAAAGTCTTGAGGACTCTCCCAGAAAAGTTTAATATCAAGGTTTCTGTCATTGAAGAAACCTGTGACACGAGGACAGTGAGTCTTGAAAAGGTTCTGAGTATTCTTACTACGTTTGAACTGAACCTTGAAGTACAAAAGACTAGCAAAGCAAATTCAATTGCTCTTGCTAGTGCTCTAACTGTGTCCAAAGATCTTGTGGAACTGTCTAAAGACATGGATGAGTCAATCCTGGAGAAAGATGAGTGTGCTATGATCACTCAAAAGTTTAAAAATGTGTTGAATAAAAAACGACAACAGAGATTTCCTAACAAAGGATTCACTCCTTCCACCAAGGCTGAACCATTCAAAAAGGACTCCGGTGTGATAAAACCGGGATTTGAAGGCAAAAAACCGATTGAGTCGGTTCAGTGTAGGGCGTGTCAGGGATACGGCCACTATGCTAATGAGTGTGCTAACACACTTAAAAAGAGAGGGATGAGCTTAACTGCTACCTTGAGTGATTCAGATGATGATGAAGAGATTGCTAATCTCTCATGTCTTCATTCATCTTTGTCGTCTCTCTCTGACAGTAAAAGTGATAGTGAGGTTGTGCAGTCAGATGACAGATCAACTGACTATGAACAGAGAAGGTTTTTGGTGTTAATCATTGTTTTTGAAAACAGAAAAATGAAGGAGAGTGAAACTGTGATTGATTTTACTGAAACTATAGAAAAAATTGCTCATGAGTTGGAAGTATTAGGAGAATCTTTTTCTGATACTAGGCTTGTAAACAAGGTGTTAACATCCATCCCAAGAGGTTTTGATGGGATAATTTCTGTGATGAAAGAATTCTATGATCTAGAACATATGAGTTTCATGGAACTTAGAAGGAGATTAATTATTCATGAAACTTATTTTTTAAAATCATCACCTCCTTCATCTTCGAATTCTGAAAGAAAATCGTGTGTGTATGCTAGTCATAGTGATAGTGAATATGACAGTGAATCTGACAGTGACGATGAAAAGTCAAGTGTCAGCACAGAAGAAGTTACTGAATATACTTGCTTGAACTCCACATGTGCAGGTAAAGATGATGAGTCAAAGCAGGAAGAGGATGATTTCCTTTCGTATGAGGAACTACATAAGAACTATGTTGAGTTGTTCGCAGATTGGTCCAAGCGAATGGAACAACTCAATGAGTTCAAGAAGGTAAATAAAAAGCTCACCTCTGAAATTTTGATACTCAAAACTGAGAATGAAAGGTTGTCGAGTGAAAGTGAGATTCAGAAGGACTCCATGGCTAGGTTAGAGGTCATGCTTACCAAGAAAGACAATGAGAGTGAAAAATATAAGAGGGAACTTGAAAAAGAAACTAATGCTCTCATGAAACTTAACAAAGGCAAGGCTAAATTAGAAGAGGTTCTGAACATGGGAAACCAAGGAAGAACATGAATAGGCTATGGAGATCCATTGTTTGTTAAAGAAGGTGAGGGTACCTCGAAAAACAAAGAGATTTTGAATGATAACCAAGTATCTTTTCACAAAAATAGGAGAAACAGCAAGAGGAGATTTGTGTGTCATCATTGTTTTGTTCCTGGACACATTCGTCCATTTTGTTTTAAATTGAAACAGGAACTCGGACTGGACAAGAACAGCAGCCACTTGAGCAGACAACTGTGGGCACAATCTAACAGTCAGTTGCCCAGTCAAGTGCTCAGTCAGCAGCAGCAGGTAAGAAAGGTATGGGTAAAGAAAAATACTCATCAATGCAAAGTGGCTCTTACCTCCTTCAAGAGTTGTGTGGAAGAAGGATGGTACTTCGACAGTGGCTGTTCTCGCCATATGACAGGTGCTCGTGAGAATCTCAAAGACTATGAGGCATTCAAAGGTGAAAAAGTCAACTTTGGTGGAGGTACAAAAGGACAGGTAATCGGTAAAGGTAAGTTAAATGTTAATGGTTTGCCCAACTTGCAAAATGTTTTGCTTGTTGATGGTCTCAAGTCAAACCTGATCAGCATTAGTCAACTTTGTGACGATGACTTGTTTGTTCGGTTTGATAAGTCTAAATGTGAAGTGTTTGATTCCAAAAGTATGTGTGTTATGTCAGGCATTCGATCTTCCGATAATTGCTATAAAATTGGTGAACCTGAATCTTGTTTTTCTGCAAAATCAAATGAACTTGAAATTTGGCATCAAAAACTTGGACATGCCAGTGAGAGAAAAATAAGTGAGTTGATTAAATTCGGGGCAGCTAAAGATTTGCCAAAATTGGATTTGAAAAAATTAAGTGTGTGTGGACCTTGTCAAAAGGGAAAACAAATAAAGTCAAGTCACAAAAAGGTTCAAACTTTTGGAACTTCTAGGTGTTTGGAATTGATTCACACTGATTTAATGGGTCCAATGGAAGTCGAAAGCGTGTCTAGAAAGAAATATTGCTTTGTGTGTGTGGATGATTTCTCTCGTTATACTTGGGTCATTTTTTTGAGAGAAAAATCCAACACTATTGAAGAATTTAAAATTTGGTACAAGAAAGTGAAAAATCTCTATGGTTTAAAAGCCATTAGGATTAGATCTGATCATGGTACTGAATTTGAAAATTCTGTTTTTTCCTCTTTTTGCGATTCGAAGGGAATTACTCATGAGTTCTCTGCCCCCCAAAACTCCTCAACAAAATGGAGTAGCTGAAAGGAAGAATCGTACATTACAAGAAATGGCCAGAGTCATGTTGAGTGCTAAAAACTTGTCTAAAATTTTTGGGCAGAAGCAGTTAATACGGCTTGTCACATAGGGAATCGTGTCTTTCTAAGAATTGTAAGTACCATGACACCCTATGAAATCTTACTTGGAAAGAAACCCACAGTCAAATATTTCCATGTCTTTGGATGCATTTGCTATATTTTAAATGACCGTGAGTATCTCTCCAAGTTCGACTCTAAAAGTGACAAGGCCATTTTCATCGGATATTCTCAGAATAGTAGAGCCTATAGAGTCTATAATTTGAAAACCAAAACTATTATGGAATCTATAAATGTTATATTTGATTATGCTACTGATCTTAATGTCAAATCTGCTGAGGATGATGTTTCAGGATGCACTTGGGAGCACGAGCAGATTGACGATGAATCTGGACCACAAACTACCAACGAATTTGCAGAAACACAAACTGTGAGAACAACTGACAGACAGGATGAACAGTCAGTTGACCTATCAGATGGTCAAACAGCAGTCGATTCTGGTTCAGATTCTGAAATCGAAAGAGATCAGGTGAGCAATGGCACAGATCCATCTTCAAGGATTCAGGAAGACCATCCAACTTCCCAGGTGATTGGGGGGGTGAACACAGAAAGAAAAACAAGAGGTAAGAGAATCAATTACCGGGAATTGGCCGGCTTAATATGCATGAATTCCGCATATCACCAGGTAAACTCTTGTTGCTTTGTGGCTGATTATGAGCCCAAAAACGTGTCTGAAGCCTTGAAAGATGATAATTGGATCAACGCCATGCAAGAGGAATTGATCCAATTTAAAAAGAATGAAGTTTGGTTCTTGGTCCCTAGGCCCTCTAATATCAATGTTATTGGGACCAAGTGGATATTTAAGAATAAATCTGACGAACTAGGCAAAATTATAAGGAACAAAGCTCGTCTAGTGGCTCAGGGTTACACTCAATTAGAGGGTGTGGACTTTGATGAGACTTTTGCCCCGGTAGCCCGCATTGAGTCCATTAGACTGCTATTAGCAATCTCATGCTATTTAAAGATCACTCTACATCAAATGGATGTAAAGAGTGCGTTCCTAAATGGTTTTTTAAATGAAGAAGTGTTTGTTGAGCAACCTAAAGGGTTTGAGGATCCCCATACGCCAAATCATGTTTTTAAGTTAAATAAGGCACTCTATGGTCTGAAACAAGCCCCACGTGCTTGGTATGGGAGACTAACAGAGCACCTTATTCAAATTGTCTTTAAAAGGGGAGAGGTTGATAAAACCTTGTTTATTTTGAAAAACAAAAAGGATATTCTCGTGGCCCAAATTTATGTGGATGACATAGTCTTTGGATCTACTTCTAAAACTATGCTTGACATGTTTACTGAGAGTATGACGTCCACATTTGAAATGAGCATGGTTGGGGAATTGAAATTCTTTCTTGGATTACAAATATCTCAAACTAATGAAGGAATGTCAATCTCCCAATCAAAGTATGCCAAAAATTTGGTTAAAAAATTCGGCCTCGAGAATGCCTCTCATTTGAAAACCCCCATGGGATCCTCTCAAAAATTGTTTAAGGACGAGGATGGAGAGAGTGTTGATCAAACACTATATCGGAGTATGATAGGTAGCTTGCTGTACCTTACAGCAAGCCGCCCCGATATCATGTTTAGTGTCTGCCTCTGTGCTAGGTATCAGGCTGATCCCAAGGTATCCCACTTAACTGCAGTTAAACGTATAATTAGATATGTGAGTGGTACCACGACTCTGGGGTTAAGCTATACGAGAGACACAAACACGAATCTAGTTGGGTTTAGTGATTCAGACTGGGCTGGGAGCACTGATGATAGAAAAAGCACCACGGGTGGGTGTTTTTATCTTTGGAATAATCTTGTGTCTTGGTTTAGTAAGAAACAAAACTGTGTTTCTTTGTCAACTGCTGAATCTGAATACATCGCAGTTGGTAGCTGTTGTACCCAATTATTGTGGATGAATCAAATGATAAAAGATTATGGTCTTAAAAGTGAAACCTTGATGGTATATTGTGATAGTCTAAGTGCTCAGAACATTGCCAAGAATCCTGTACAACACTCTCGAACCAAGCACATAGACATTAGACATCATTTTATTAGAGATCTCGTTGAACAAAAAATCATTACTTTGGAACATGTAAGTACAACGGATCAACTTGCTGATATCTTTACTAAAGCGTTGGATTTCGAGAGATTTTCTTCCCTTAAGAAGTCTCTCGGATTGTGTGTTACCAGTTGACTGCACCTCTGTGCGGACAACTGTCTGCATTTCTGTATAATGGTATAATACAGTTAACAAAAAAAAATTAAAAAAAAATGCATTCATTCTAGCACGATTGTCTCTTGTGATCACTTGTTCTTCTTCTAGTTCTTTGACTCTATGTTCCGACCCTTAAATGTGAGACCCTTCTTAGCGTGACAATAAAAATTGTCATGTTAATTCCTGCGTGCTGTTTATCATGGAGTGGGCATTTAATTTTGTTGCGGGGAAAACAAGCTGCCTCCAATCTTTGAAGTTACTACCCATTTAAGCAAAAAGCTGAAGTGTTTCATTACATAACTTGGGAATCAGTGTAACACTGTATTGTGAGAGTGAATAGCTCCTCCCCGCAGCTAATTCTTAATCATAAGCCTTAAAATGGGAATGTTCTAGAGGCTACATGATTGAAGGTGAATCTCATTGAATTTCTGTGTGTTGGAACCGAGTCAAGAACCGAGTTGATCATATTTTGTCACGCCCAAATTGAGACAATCTTCACTTGTGTGTTTAGGCATATTTTCCTTAAGTTTTTTTCTCTTTTGTATTTATATCAGCAAATTGAACTGTTTTCCTTCTTGTTACAGATTTAGTGATTTCATGTGTTCATCGATAATCCAATAACGTGATGTTCAAGTTTCATGCAGGGAGTGATTTTTTTCGTGTGGAATGAAGGATTCTGTGGTATTATGGCAAGTTTTATTTTGAGTAACTGAGATTTTTCACAATGTTTATCAAGATCTCTCTTGAGGAATCACAATCCCAGTCTCATTTGGATTTTTAAAAGGGTGTCCAGCACTAAAAAAGGAGCCACAAATCTTTTTCTCCCTCATTCAGTGCACCGGGTTGTGTCTGAGTTCTTTCCCTCCTGGATATCTCTCTTGTCTTGTCAACTGTAAGGTCACACTTCCCTCCTCATAAGTACCGTCAACCACTTCCTTCCCTCCTCATCAGAAATTTCTTCTCATTATTCTTCTTTCTCTCTAAAATTTGCTGTTCAAAGTTCATTACACCGGTTTTGTGTTTACAATTTGTGCAGAAAAATCTCCATGGCAGCTTCGTCTTCACCAGCTCCGGCGCTCACCTCTTGTGTCGCCAGTGTCGCCGACTTAATCAATGTCCCACAATCTGATTTGGCGGTCGATCCTCGATTTCTAGGGTTGCCGGAGCATGCAATCGACGTCGACAACTCTCTCCAGGTCTCAGCCTTGTCCAAAGCTCGCAAAGTCATGGCTCCCGGGTCTCGCCGTTCCAACCGTCTTGAAAAATTGGGAACAGGGGCCTCTTCTGGGTCTTTAAAACCCAATGAAGTTCGTGCCACCATGGATGCCGAGGCAAGAAAGGTGAAATCATCAGTCAAAAGTGGTTCCCGTCGACGGTTGATGTTAGCAGAATCAGAGGAAGAAGACCCTCCGTCTTCTCCGGCGCCGGCAACCAATGCCGACGATTTTGATGAAGATGTGCCGGTGGTGACTCTATTCCGGGCAACAAGGGCGAGAAAAGGTACTCCATTCAAAAATCCACCTCTGTCTACATCATCTCCGATAATTTCTAGGGTGCAAACCCAAAGTGCTAAAAGGAAGGTTCTGGAAACTTCCATGCAAGAAGAGGGGTCCACATCTCAGCATGACGATTCTAGTGATAAAGATGTTGAGGTTGACTCTGAGGAAACCCCATCCGAGCAAGAGGGCCCACGCCGTGTTAGTCAGTATGCATCTTTTGGGGTCAAGGCATCTGACAGGTCAACTGTGAGGAAAACTGTAGGTTCATCTCAGCCTGCAGTTAGACAGTCAAGGGGTTCGGCTGGAATATCCAAAAGGGTACGTAAATTCTCTTCTCTTATTCCCAGTGTCCCATTTAATCTAGACCTTCCCCATGATCCAAAGTTTTATTATCCTTCTTCTGCTGAGCGGTTTGCAAAATATTTTAAAAGAAAATTTTCTGTTGAAAGGGTAAAGGATGATCGTAGTTTTGGGAAGTTGTTTTTGATTGATTTTCTGAGTGAAAGAAAACTGGTCAAATCTTTATCGTTTGCTAAAGCCTTCTCTCGTCAAGTAGTGACTGAGTTTTATGCCAATCTCTCTCGCGATGTGGCTCTGTCAGAATCACCAAATTTCCATCGCACTTTTATTAGGGATAGGGTAATAGAGTTCTCACCTCAGTCAATCAATGCTTTTCTTGAAACCCCAACCACTCCTCTCTCTGATATTCCGAATGACCTGGATGAGGCTGTTAGGACCTGGTCATTCTTTGTTATCTTGGCCATCTGATCTTAGGTCCACTTCTCTTTCCCGCCATTTCAATTGTCTTCACCACATCATGGTCACCAACTGGAAACCCTCATCCCAACCTTCTATTGTGACTAAAGAGCAGGCTCTCCTTCTGTATCAAATTGGGGTAAATAAGTTTAATCTGGGTTCTGAAATTTTTGAGACTATTGTGAGTTATTCTGAAACTCCTGATTCTCCATACCGTCTTCCTCATCCCTGCTTGATTTCAGCCCTATTGGGTGTTCATGGGATTTCTGCTAATCCAGATGACGATTTCATCTCTCTTCCTCCTAAAATTGTCCAACCCAAAACCATGTTTGCTCCAAATCGTTTCAATGACTGGCCTATGCCAGTTGACACTCCTGTTGACAGGACATCTGCCAGTGCATCTGTTCCTCCAGTTCAGCCATCAGTTCAACATCAGATTCCTCCCAAGCTATTCTGCAGGCTCAAATTGATTCAGTAAGTGATCAAATTGCTGCACACAAGGCAGATATATTAGCCAAACAGATTATTGTTTCTGGATTGGAACATACTCTCATTGAGCTTCGCAGAGCATTGCATGGTTCTAAACAAAAAGGGGGAGAAAGCTTGCATGAAGGGGGAGCAGCAGCTGGTACAAATGCAGGGGGGGGAGAATGCAAATGCAGGGAGAGAAAATGCAGGTGCTATGATTGTTGCTGGTCCAAGTGGGACTAAAGATGATGATTTAGAATTTTCTTTCGAAAGGGACATAGCCACTGCAGTTGAAGATGAATTTCTTGGAGAAGACCTATATTCTGGACTTTAAAGTTTATTTTTCTTTATTTTTTTTTGGTTTGGTTTGTAAAAACTTTGACAGTTTTTTTTCTAGCTGGTTATAAATTGTTCTTGGGAAATATGTTTTTATTAATTTTTGCAGGTTTTGTTCAGAACCACAAAGATAGGGGGAGATTGAAGAGTAATGGCATACTCGTCTTTTTTCTTTAAGTATCTTTGTGATTCTGATTTGTATATATTGTTAGTTAGTGTAAATATTTAGGTAAGTTTAAGTTTGATTATTTGACTAACATACTAATACTTATCTTTGGTAAGTGGATATATTTTTAGGTGTTTTATTTTAGGAAGACTCTCATATGGAAAGAAGGATCTCTTGGAGTGCAAGGGTGAGGCCGAGCATGTATAAATACAAGCCGACTCATTCATTGATGACTACTGATTCTATGCAATACATTGAGTGTATTAAGTTCTTGAGAGAGTCTTGTTTTCTTAGAGCTTCTTGTGAAGAAGAACTCTAAGGTGTTGGATGTTTTCATTCGATCTAGAGTTTTAGATCAATTTGTTCTTTTGATATTTTTGTTTTCTTTCATTCGATTTGTACTCTGCAAATCGCTTTTAATATATGAAAGTTTCCAGCAAGTATTCTTGCTGAAGTTTTAATTGTTATTAAGTTCTTTATTTTCCGCTGCAAATCTGATAACTGTTAAGACAACTGTCTGGACAACTGTTAGCACGTTTGAATACACAGTTGTTCACACAGTTGGTCAATTCCCAGAACAGTCCTAGCCGCCTGATTTCTTTCACATACCCAACAATATCCCCCTATTTGATTGAGACCATTACCTACTATAACAAAGACCAAATCATTGTACTTGGTAATAACATGTTTCAAGAAATTAATTTTATTAAGTTCATGCCCCAAGTCAATGCACACACAGTAAGTCAATGTCATAGATTTCTATCATCCTAAAATAAAAGACTAATCCTAGAAGATAGAAATATTTTGATGCAGTTCAAAAAGATAAAATGTATGAGAGATATGAACATCATCAAACAACTCAAACATAACTGGTACTCTAAATCATTAAGGCATTGGAGAATAAGAGTACAAAGCAAAAGAGAGAATAATTGTTGTGTTACACACCCAAATAAAAGTTAAAACAGAAGTTTAAAAAAAAAATTTGTCTTAGGCATCCAGCCTACAAAACAGTAAACCAAAAAGTAATACGGTCATCAAAGCGGTAACATAGTACGGTCAAGATAGCGGTCGCTTCTTGCGGTAGCTGCACATATGTCGCGCCCCGTACCCGTGGTCCTACATGGCCCCACGCTCGGGACGCGCACGGAAGACGTCATAAATCACATTTAACAAAAACTTTTCGAAAACTATCATAAAGATAAACGAAATCCACTTTGGAGTGCAAAACCTCCACTTTACTTTCAAATAATTTTCACAACTAAATTACTTGGCATGAAGGCCTACAATAACTTATACAAAAGAATAAACACCAACATTATCCAAAAATAGGTGTTACAAGATCAAGTCACGGATACACTACCCATTAAGGTTATACATTTACATAATGTAACCTTTACAAACATACCCCAAAAGAATTTACCACCTCGACGCCTTCCTTGTGATAAGTGACCTATCCCGGATGCACGCTCTTATCTAAAACAGTAAACAAATAAGGGGTGAGATAAAATCTCAGTAAGCTACTAATATGCAACTACATTTCATGCCGACATGATAATCACAAAGGAACAATCAATAGGCATTCACATATGCATATAACACAAAGATATAGTCCACTCATCACATAACACAAAATGCGGAAATAAACACTCATAAGTGGATACTGAGCCAAGGTTCTATAAACGGAACACCATCCTTTGAGAAGAGTCCGTTGAGCAGCATGATCGAGCTGAAGCCGGTTCCGGAACCAAGTAACAACAACAACCAGTAGTGGGGGAAATAACACATAGTCATACCCCCAAGCCAATAGCTAGAATACTCACCATAGGAGCTAGCTCATCCCAACCACGATCACGGGAAGGGGCATCCCACTCAAGGCCACTGAACATGGGGAAACTGGGTTACCAGTGAAGTACATTATAATGGACTCGGCTCGTGCCATTATAATATACATCACTGCCCAAAACAAACACAACAATGCCAGCTGGACTCTATACAAGCACATAGTAATAAATACTCGCTTGAAACCACAACGGGGCATTGATTCCAAAGTAGGGAACCAAGTCAAATTCATCACAAAGGATGCAAACTAATTCTCATGAAGAGATAAATCAACAACAACATCACACATGAAGTTACTCAAAAAAGAGCACAATGGTTACACACCTTAACACATTACAAACATGATCACAAACGGACCCAAACCAACACTCTCAACCAATACTTAGACATTTCATTTTAATAAACCCGCTCATCTCGAAGTACTCAAAAAGAGCTTTAAAACGATAGCTTACACACCTAAAACGGAGTCCGGGTGAGAAAGTTATGACTTACCGAAGATTGAACGAAAAACGAGCAATTACCAGAATAGGGGAGGGGAAGCGCGCGCCTCAAACAAAGAGGATGCGCGCGCCTCCTGAAATCAGAAGGAAAATCAACCAAATGGGAAGCGAGGAAGTGCACGCCTCCCTAACAAGGAAGCGCACGCCTCATTAGACCAGAAGGACATAGCCAAAAGGGAGATTGAGGGTGCGCGCGCCTCATTCCAGAGGGAGCGCGCGCCTCCTTCGCCGGACAGAGAAAATCTGCAGAAAACTCTTGGGTTCTTCCACAATTCTTACCCAAATCAAACCCAACTTTACACCCAACGAATTCAACCCTTCTATTAGCATACCCAAGCACTCAACATGACATAGAAGTCTATAAGAACTCAAACAACATCAATTAAGGACCCAAACCAAGGTTTAAATCTCAACATTTCCCAAAATTCACAAAAGATGATCAAAGATACAAAGTATCATTTAAATTCACAACTAAGCATTAAATCATCATCCAATGTTCACACAAAACATAAATGACCAATTTTAAGCTAAAGGGGGGCTTAGTAGCTTACCTCAAAGGAATCCAAACTCAATCAAATCAACTTCTATTGAGATTCCCACGAACCTAGCGACGATCTAGACATTTGGTATAACATGAACAATGAGAGGAAATGGGGGGAAGATGATTGAAATGAAGAGAGAAGGAAGAAGAGAGTTTTACCTTTCTATGGACAAGGAGGGAGAGGGAGAGCTGGGAAATGAGAGGTGAGGGAAGGGAGAGGTGAGGGAGAAGAGAGGGAGTAGTTGATTATTTTGAAAAGTTACACATAGGCCCCCTCTTCCACTACTACCCTTACAAATAAACTCCCCTCTAACAATTAAGACCCAATTATCCTACACTAGCACAAAATCAATTAAATGCTAAGCATAAAATATTATAACACACCAAATGCACACATAATAAATAATTAAATAAATAATTAAGCAAGTAAATAATTAAATAATTATTTAATACTAAGAAAAATAGAGACGGGGTTTCGGGTCGTGACATTCACTCCCCCTAAAAGAAAATTCGACCCGAATTTTAACACTTACCAAGATTTTCGAATAACCACGGATACTTCCGTTCCATCTCATCCCGCAATTCCCAAGTCGACTCCTCAACTTCGTGATTCCTCCATACCACTCTAACTAGGGCAATACTCTTGTTTCTCAACTCTTGCACCTTGGTATCAATCACTCGAATTGGTTCCTCCTCATAAGACATATTCGGTTCAATATCTTCCGGTACTTCTGACAACACATGAGACGGATCATACACATATTTACGAAGCGCTGAAACATGAAACACATTATGCAATCGGCCTAAAGAAGGCGGTAACGTAAGACGATAAGCAAGATCCCCAACTCTATCTAATATCTCGAAAGGCCCAATAAACCTTGGAGCAAGCTTTCCCTTCTTACCAAACCTTCGGATTCCCACCTTCGGAGACACTTTCAAAAACACGAAGTCACCCGACTGAAACTCGAGATCTCGCCTCCGGTGGTCGGCATAGTTCTTATCTCTACTTTGAGCGGTGATTAGACTATTTCGAATAAGCTTTACCTTTTCAACCGAATCGTTAACCAAGTCGACACCCCAAATCTTAGCTTCCCCGACTTCATCCCAACAAATAGGAGACCGACACTTCCTACCATATAAAGCTTCGTAAGGAGCCATCTCGATACTCGATTGAAAACTGTTGTTATAAGCAAACTCCACTAAAGGTAAATGAGTATCCCAAGAATCTGCAAAGTCAAACGAACAAGCCTGTAACATGTCTTCAAGAATCTGAATCGTTCTCTCCGATTGACCATCGGTTTGTGGATGAAAAGCCGTGCTAAACCTCAATTCGGAACCCAAAGCCTTCTGAAACGCTTTCCAAAACCGAGAAGTAAATCTAGGATCCCGATCAGAAACGATACTAACTGGAACCCCATGCAATCTCACGATCTCGTTGATATACAAAGTCGCAAGCCTTTCCATTGAATAGCTAATCTCGATGGGTAGAAAATGAGAAGACTTTGTCAATCTGTCTACGACTACCCAAACTGCATCATGCCTTCTCCTCGTACGCGGTAATCCGGACACAAAATCCATCGTCACATGTTCCCATTTCCATTCCGGTATCTCAAGAGGTTGAAGTAACCCCGCGGGTCTTTGATGTTCCGCTTTAACCTGTTGGCAAGTCAAACACTTCGATACATAATCCGCTATTTCCCGCTTCATGCCACTCCACCAGAAATGCTGTTTCAAATCCCAATACATTTTGGTACTCTCGGGGTGAATAGTATACTTCGACTTGTGGCCCTCATCCAGAACTTGGCGCTTTACTCCTCCCACATTGGGAACACACAAACGACCTCTATAATTCAAAACCCCTTCAGAACTAAGAGAAAACCTTCAAACTTTTTGTCCCCAATCTTACTCGAAATCCTCATCAACTCGGGATCATCCTTCTGAGCATCCTTAATTTGTTGAATTAAGGTAGGTAATACCTTAATGTTCGCAAAGATAGCCCCATGCTTGGACTCATAAGGATCCCAATCTCGAACATCTTCCAACATTTTCCATTCACGCACCATCAATGAAGCTACATAAGATTTCCGACTAATGGCATCAGCGACCACATTTGCTTTACCCGGATGATAAGAAATGGTGCAATCAAAATCCTTCAACAATTCCATCCATCTGCGCTGTCTATTGTTCAACTCCTTTTGCGAGAAAAGATACTTCAGACTTTGGTGATCGGTAAAAATCTCAAACTTCGTCCCATATAAATAATGCTTCCACTTGTGCAACGCAAAGACAATAGCCGCAAGCTCCATGTCATGAGTCGGGTAATTCTGTTCACTAGGAGTTAACTTCCTCGAAGCATAGGCAATCACTTTCCCGTTTTGCATTAAAACGCACCCGAGGCCTTCTTTAGAAGCATCACTAAAAATAACCAATTCATCTTTCCCATTTGGTAACACAAGTACAGGAGCGGTGGTCAACCTCCTTTTCAATTCATCAAAACTCATTTGGCATTTTTCTTCCCACACAAACGGCACGTTCTTTCTGGTCAACTGAGTCAACGGGGTAGCAATTTTGGAAAATCCCTCAATAAATCTTCTATAGTACCCGGCTAAGCCCAAGAAACTCCGAATCTCCGTAACTGATTCCGGCCTCTTCCAATCCACAATAGCTTCAATTTTTGAAGGATCTACGGATATCCCTCCATTAGAAACCACGTGCCCCAGAAAAGAAACTTCCTCGAGCCAAAAGGCACACTTACTGAACTTCGCAAACAATTGTTTCTCCCGAAGAATAGATAAGACCATTCGCAAATGTTGTTCGTGCTCCTCCCGAGACTTCGAATAAACCAGAATGTCATCGATAAACACCACCACGAAAGTATCAAGATACGGTTTAAAAACTCGATTCATCATATCCATAAATACCGCAGGAGCATTCGTTAACCCGAAAGGCATGACAAGGAATTCATAGTGCCCATACCTACTACAGAAGGCGGTCTTGGAAATGTCCTCAGAACGAATCTTTAACTGGTGATAACCACTCCTCAAATCAAGCTTTGAAAAGACAACCGACCCCTGAAGCTGATCAAACAAGTCATCAATATGGGGAAGAGGATATTTATTCTTTATGGTTACCTGATTCAGCTTCCTGTAATCGATACACAGCCTCAAGGACCCATCTTTCTTCTTGACAAACAATATAGGAGCTCCCCACGGTGACACACTAGGGCGGATAAACCCACGATCAAGTAACTCTTGTAACTGCTCCTTCAATTCTTTCAATTCGGCTGGAGCCATTCTATAAGGTGCCGCCGATATAGGAGTTGTACCTGGAAGCAAGTCTATACAAAATTCGATCTCTCTATCAGGGGGCATAGAGTACTCCGTAGAAAACACGTCCGGAAACTCCCTAACAATATTTACCCTTTCCACACTAGAAACCTTTTTCGTAGTATCCAGAACACTGGCCAGAAACCCAACACAACCACTGCTCAACAACTTTCTAGCCTTCACATGCGAAATAACATGAACCTTTTTGCTCAAAGGAATCGCCTCAAAAGAAAATTCAGGGGCATTAGGGGTAGAAAAAGTAACCACTTTTTTAAAACAATCAACAGTAGCATGGTATCGACTCAACCAATCCATACCCAAAATGATATCAAAATCTTGCAATGGCAATATAATCAAATCAGCAAGTAAAACATGCTCACGTATATGCACATCACAATCACGCAATACCTTATCAGTCACCAAACTCTTACCCATAGGGGTAGACACCTCTAACACAAAAGGTAGAGACTCAGGCAACGAAGACAACTGAGATGCAAAATGCACAGACACATAAGAATGCGAAGAACCGGGGTCTATTAGTGCACGTGCCCTCCTATTAGACATAGAAATACCTCCAATCACGTCAGAAGCATTCAAAGCCTTGTTGGTTGATGGCGAAGATACGACCTTGCACCTTGGGCTTGCCCGAGGTATCCCTCTTCTGACCCGGCACCACTACCAACTGACTGATTCTTCGGTTTAGGACAATTATATTGAAAGTGACCCAACTGGCCGCAATTCAAGCACTTTCCTTGCTTTTTCCAACACTTCTCCTCGGAGTGTCCTCCCTTTTGACAATAATTACAAACCCGATTATTCTGACCCCCGAGGTGTTACCTTGATTCCTATTGCCCTGTTGTCCTTGAGAAGTTCCCCTGAAAAGTGAAAAGATGTTCTGTGCTCCCCTAGGGTCACCACGATGAGGTTGTGGCTTCCCTTGACCTCCTTGTTTCACTACACTTGTTGATTCCGTCCTCTTCTTATGCTCTACAATGTCCTGCTCCACCTGGTAGGCACGATCAATGGCATCCTGTAGGTCTTGGAATTTGTGGGAAGTGAGTTGGGATCTGATCACGGTTTTCAACCCTTTGACAAACCTCGAGGTCTTCCTTTCTTCAGTCGAAACCATGTAATTGCAATAGCGAGCCAATTCCGTGAATTTGGCAACATACTCGGCCACCGCCAACAAGTTTTGTTCCAAGCTAAGAAACTCGGATTCCTTCCTATCTTGGTCCACCTTAGGAATGAAATGCTCTTTGAACTTTTTCTTGAACGTCCCCCAAACATGGGGTACCCGTGCCTCTTCCCAACTAGCTTTCAACGATTTCCACCAATACTCTGCGCCTCCAACTAGCTTGTAGGTCGCAAATCTTACCCTATCCTCATCTGAGCTTTGTAAGACCTCAAAGATCTTTTCCATAGACTCAACCCACCTTTCTGCTGTAGCCACATCTGACCCTCCATCAAACTCTATCGGTTTCATCCTCAGAAATTGTTCCAGTCCAGTCCTCGGAGCCAATGGTGCCTCTCTACGATTGTTATCATTCATGGTTTTCAATGCCGCCTCGAATATCCCTTGAAACATTGCTAGGGCTTCTTCCCTTGCATTTCCCTGTTCGGCAGGTCCACACTGTTCATTATCAGACCCGACCATGATTACCGAGTACCTGCATAAGACACTCATCGTTACTCACTCCATACTCGATTACCCTCCTAGGTTATTTAGTCACTCTAGACTATATACAACCTAGCTCTGATACCAACTGTCGCGCCCCGTACCCGTGGTCCTACATGGCCCCACGCTCGGGACGCGCACGGAAGACGTCATAAATCACATTTAACAAAAACTTTTCGAAAACTATCATAAAGATAAACGAAATCCACTTTGGAGTGCAAAACCTCCACTTTACTTTCAAATAATTTTCACAACTAAATTACTTGGCACGAAGGCCTACAATAACTTATACAAAAGAATGAACACCAACATTATCCAAAAATAGGTGTTACAAGATCAAGTCACGGATACACTACCCATTAAGGTTATACATTTACATAATGTAACCTTTACAAACATACCCCAAAAGAATTTACCACCTCGACGCCTTCCTTGTGATAAGTGACCTATCTCGGATGCACGCCCTTATCTAAAACAGTAAACAAATAAGGGGTGAGATAAAATCTCAGTAAGCTACTAATATGCAACTACATTTCATGCCGAC
Source organism: Campanula takesimana (assembly GCA_026119855.1). NCBI lineage: Eukaryota > Viridiplantae > Streptophyta > Magnoliopsida > Asterales > Campanulaceae > Campanula > Campanula takesimana. The sequence continues at coordinate 2,374,833 of JAOWBW010000296.1, read as the reverse complement.
ATGATAATCACAAAGGAACAATCAATAGGCATTCACATATGCATATAACACAAAGATATAGTCCACTCATCACATAACACAAAATGCGGAAATAAACACTCATACGTGGATACTGAGCCAAGGTTCTATAAACGGAACACCATCCTTTGAGAAGAGTCCGTTGAGCAGCATGAACGAGCTGAAGCCGGTTCCGGAACCAAGTAACAACAACAACCAGTAGTGGGGGAAATAACACATAGTCATACCCCCAAGCCAATAGCTAGAATACTCACCATAGGAGCTAGCTCATCCCAACCACGATCACGGGAAGGGGCATCCCACTCAAGGCCACTGAACATGGGGAAACTGGGTTACCAGTGAAGTACATTATACTGGACTCGGCTCGTGCCATTATAATATACATCACTGCCCAAAACAAACACAACAATGCCAGCTGGACTCTATACAAGCACATAGTAATAAATACTCGCTTGAAACCACAACGGGGCATTGATTCCAAAATAGGGAACCAAGCCAAATTCATCACAAAGGATGCAAACTAATTCTCATGAAGAGATAAATCAACAACAACATCACACATGAAGTTACTCAAAAAAAGAGCACAATGGTTACACACCTTAACACATTACAAACATGATCACAAACGGACCCAAACCAACACTCTCAACCAATACTTAGACATTTCATTTTAATAAACCCTCTCATCTCGAAGTACTCAAAAAGAGCTTTAAAACGATAGCTTACACACCTAAAACGGAGTCCGGGTGAGAAAGTTATGACTTACCGAAGATTGAACGAAAAACGAGCAATTACCAGAACAGGGGAGGGGAAGCGCGCGCCTCAAACAAAGAGGATGCGTGCGCCTCCTGAAATCAGAAGGAAAATCAACCAAATGGGAAGCGAGGAAGCGCACGCCTCCTTAGACCAGAAGGACATAGCCAAAAGGGAGATTGAGGGTGCGCGCGCCTCATTCCAGAGGGAGCGCGCGCCTCCTTCGCCGGACAGAGAAAATCTGCAGAAAACTCCTGGGTTCTTCCACAATTCTTACCCAAATCAAACCCAACTTTACACCCAACGAATTCAACCCTTCTATTAGCATACCCAAGCACTCAACATGACATAGAAGTCTATAAGAACTCAAACAACATCAACTAAGGACCCAAACCAAGGTTTAAATCTCAACATTTCCCAAAATTCACAAAAGATGATCAAAGATACAAAGTATCATTTAAATTCACAACTAAGCAGTAAATCATCATCCAATGTTCACACAAAACATAAATGACCAATTTTAAGCTAAAGGGGGGCTTAGTAGCTTACCTCAAAGGAATCCAAAGTCAATCAAATCAACTTCTATTGAGCTTCCCACGAACCTAGCGACGATCTAGACATTTGGTATAACATGAACAATGAGAGGAAATGGGAGGAAGATGATTGAAATGAAGAGAGAAGGAAGAAGAGAGTTTTACCTTTCTATGGACAATGAGGGAGAGGGAGAGCTGGGAAATGAGAGGTGAGGGAAAGGAGAGGTGAGGGAGAAGAGAGGGAGTAGTTGATTATTTTGAAAAGTTACACATAGGCCCCCTCTTCCACTACTACCCTTACAAATAAACTCCCCTCTAACAATTAAGACCCAATTATCCTACACTAGCACAAAATCAATTAAATGCTAGGTATAAAATATTATAACACACCAAATGCACACATAATAAATAATTAAGCAAGTAAATAATTAAATAATTATTTAATACTAAGAAAAATAGAGACGGGGTTTCGGGTCGTGACAACATATCCAAGCCGGGGATCTTCACTTCGTCTTCATATTCAGGAATGATGGGGCAAGTGAATCCATTGGAAATCATGTAGTCAAAGCTATTCACGGTCGGGAAATCAATGCTGTTGCCTTCATCATTTTCAGCCTGTGAATGAACATTTCCATGACGAGCATCAGCAACTTGAATGGATCCCTCAGTAACTGCGCTCCCAACTGACTTCTGAACTGATTCTTCTAATGTCTCCAATTTCTTTTCAACAACTTGAATAGAACCAACAACAGTGTTAGTCAGTTCCTCATTCCTGGTACCCTGATAGTCAAGCGGGGTTTTGAGAGTTGAAAAGGCAGCCTTGATAGCTTCAAGCTTCAAGCTTGATTTTCAGTAAGAGCTTCAAGAGAGGCCTTGATGGCAATATCCACTTCCTTTTCAATACTAAACTTGATCTTTTTCAGCTCATGGACCAAATCAACTTTCACCATATCCAACTGCTTGTGAATTTCAATGGAGGCCTCAACCACCTCTCGTGAAAGCCCACGGTTAAGAGCGTTGGTTTGAATGGTCAGAGCCTCCTTCAAGAATCGAGGGGTAACCAAGAAATCAGTGGATAGTGCGGTTGATGTAGATGCGGTCGGAGTGGCTTGTGCGGCAGGTTGAACGGCGGCAGAACTTGAACTTGTATTTCCACGAACAATATCTTTCACAGTCTTTGTTATGGCTACTGTCTCCCCCTTAATGGTATCAATCATTTTGGAAGGTAGAGAGCAGAGCTCAAGTTTCAAATCAGCCTAAGAAGATTTTAGGTATACGACCTCTGCGGTCAGCTGAGCAATAGCTGACTGATTGTCAGATTGGAGTTTGGTCAATGCTTGGACAACGGTAAGGAGTGCGGCAACTTTCCCTGCGGTTGCTGGAACATCGGCAATTATGTCCGGATAAGGAGGAGTTGGTACCTGAACACGAGTTGGAGAGGTAATAGGAGTGCGGTCGGTATCGTCGACCGTGGTTGCTTGGGGAGCGGCAGTCTCTGGGCGGTCGAATTTAGGACTATCAACATCGACGTCCTTATCTCTCTCATCACTATCTCCTTATTCACTACCAATATTAACCTCTTGCTTTTCTTCACCACCATCATTATCATCGTCATCACTTTCATCAGCTTCACTATCAGAACCACTTGACTTCTCATCATCTGTCTTCTCACTATCAGATTCATCCCTGAGAGAGTAAACTTGTTTTGCAACCTTTTTCAAAGTAGGAGCAACATCAACTACTTCTGTTATGTTAAGAGGAGGAGAACAAGTAGGAGTAAACACTGGAGAAGCGGCAACCTTGGCTTTCTTGACAACCTTGATCGGACTTAGAGAATGAATTCTCTTTTTCTCCCCCTAAGAAAATGCGGTCGAAGGGATTTTGGAAGATTTGACAGATGGTGCGGCAAGTGACTTTAATGGAGCGGTCGACTTGCGAGGAGGTGAAATGGAATGGATTGATTTAGCGGTTGGTTCCTTGATCTTGATTCCAACGGCAGAAGAGGAATTTTTGCTTGGAGGATCAGCAGCAATCCCTTTGCCTTTACCTTTGACCGGAGCGGCAGGAAGATACTCTTCTTCATCGTCATCTTCATCACTAGCTGCAGGCAAAGGTTGCCTATGTTTGGAACGGGACTCATATGGCTCACGAGGATCCTTAGCATGATAGATCTTATAGAGACGATTTCCAAATCGAAAACGGAAATTGGTTTTCATTGTGGAGACGGTAAAGAGATTGTTCTTGGAGATGGGGAGGAGTAGGTCGCGATTCTTTGCCATGATTTTGCGAATATCCTTAATGTGAGTCATGAGAAAAGTAATGAATCTGCTGTGAGTGCGGTACTTGATAGTGCCCTTATCCTTCGCTTTGTTGTACGCAATGATGTTGTCTCTCAACGCATCATAAATAATCTGACACCAATCCATGTCTTTGCAAAGATAGATCTCGGCAGAAAGAATCCATTGGGTAGTGTTGAAATTGGCTTGGTTGCCAGTCTTGCAATTTATGGAGTGACCAACCAGATGGCTGATGTGATACATGACTTCATCGAATTCCTTTCTAAGAATCTTGGTTACAAGATTGTGACCAATCAATCGTTTAGCCAGCGCTTTGAGTTCATCATCTGCTACGGTTGTTGCATAGACAACACCAGCCTTCTTTTTAATACCAAGGACTTCACCGATATTAACAACATCTACGGTCATTTCAAAACCTTGTATATCAGTATGGATGAACTTGACTATTTTACCCGATTTGCTTCGACTGGATTCCTCTGACGCGGTCGCAAAGAATTGATCAACTAGAGCCGGGACATGAAAGTCCTGATCAAATGTGAAAAATGGCAGAATCCCAGAGCCTTCAAAGCGTTTGATGAGATTTCTTCCAATGGCATCTTCTTTGAGATCTTCAATGTCCATGAGAAGACCAGGAAGAAATTGTTTTGTATCCTGAAAAAAAATAGAGAAGTTAGAGCAAGAATATTAAGGGTGCGGTCACTTGTGCGGCAAGCGAGACGCGGCAAGTAAATCATACGGTCAACAATGCGGTAAGTGTAATTCATGCGGTCAACAATTTTGGGAAATTTTTCAAAAACAATGAAACTTGAAAGAAATCTAACTAAGAGGATTAAAACACACACAAACACTCTTTAGTGTGTGTGCTCTAGCAAAATGGATCGAAAAGCGAAAAGTTCAAGAACACCAAGAACATCATCAAGAACACGATGAAGATACTGTAGCGGAAACTCAAATTCACGCAAATCAAGCCCAAAATTCAAAAAAAAATGTGTGTATAGCATCGAAAAGTCCGATCAACTCCGAAAATAGCATCAATTTCAAGAGATAAACATTCAAAAAGCCAGAAATCGAAGAAAAACGGAAAAAGGGGGGGAATATTTTGAAACCCAGTTGAATAAAAATTACAAATTGAGCCATAAAATTTTGATAGAACACAAATTAAATGAGTAAAGAAGAGTTTAAAAACATGAATCGAGTAATATCTTAAGCATAGGAATCATTAAAATCAAGAATGGGAAGAAGAATATGAAAAGTTTCTATGAAACCCACCAAAAGCAAAAATAATTCGAAAATATCAACAAATAGAAAGATTTAAGGTCGGAAGTCATACCATTCGTGATTGTTGAGATGAGGGATTGAGAGAGGATGATTTCTTGAGGGATTTCTCAGTTGGACCCATGAATTTATAGAGTAAATGGAGAGAATTTGTTAGAGAGAGAGATTGTAGAGAGAGAAAGAGTCAGAGAGAGAGTGGAGCAGAGAGAGTGGGAAGGATTTTAGTGGGAGGTGAGTATATAGGCGGTTATGGGGGTGAGAAGGTGGAAAAGTGGGGGGGTTAGCCTCTGCAGATCAGATTTTGACAGAGGAAAGAGTCCTTTTGTATTCAGATTAGAACCAATGACGGCGGATCAATAATATAATAATGATTTGAAATAAATAAAAGCGAGGGAATAATGAAAATTACCTTGATACCCTTAATACCCTTGAAGTCAAATCATCACAACTCCTAAATATCTCTAAGGTTAGAATACTTACCTAGAGTCCAATTGTGCGGTAAGTAAAAATAGAGATGAGAGACCTTAATAGTGCGATCGACCGTTTGAAGTTGACCATGCGGTCGACTATATGCGGTAGCCCTTGCGGTCGACATGTTTAGGTAGGATAATGCTTCTTCAAAGCAGTGAACACATATCTTCGTTTTCCATTACGGTAGGTACATTATGCGGTCGATAGTCACGAGGTAGGCACGATTGGTAGCACAGACTTGTGCGGTCAACACCAAGCGGTCGACCATAAGTGGTTAACCGTTGTTGAAGTAAGGAAGTTTCAACTTTGCAATTTTGTATTTACTTGTTTGAAGAAACTTGGAGAAACCAAAACATTAGTACATAAATCATAAGGACAAGATATTTAGAGTTCTAGCATACCCATTTCTCCTCTAAAAAACCTAAACCTCTTTGAATCTAGAGCCTTGGTGAGAATGTCTGCAATTTGATTGTCAGTACTCACATACTCTAGATGAATGTTACCTTTTTCAACATGATCCTTGAGGAAATGGTATTTGATATCAATGTGTTTGGTCTTCGAATGCATGACAGGGTTGTTGGACACAGCAATGGTAGATGTATTGTCACAATAAATTGGACAATTTTCTTTGTTGATTCCGTAGTCAACCAATTGTTGTTTCATCCAAAGCACTTGGCAGCAGCAGCTTCCAGCAGCTATATATTCAGCTTCTGTGGTAGATACGGAAACTGAGGCTTGTTTCTTGCTGGCCCATGAAACGAGTCGATTTCCAAGGAAATGACAAGTTTCACTTGTGCTTTTCCTGTCGATGGTACATCCTGCATAATCTGCATCTGAGTAACCTATAAGATCAAAATTCGAATATTTGGAATACCAAATTCCAAGGTTAATAGTCCCAGATAAATATCAAATAATACGTTTTACAGCAATAAGATGTGCTTCTCGAGGATCCGCTTGATAGCGAGCACAAACACAAACACTAAACATGATATCGGGCCTACTAGCAGTTAAGTATAGGAGAGAGCCAATCATACCTCGGTACAAGGTTTGATCAACCTTCTTACCTTTCAAGTCTTTATCCAACTTGTTACCAGCAGCCATAGGAGTGTTGTATGCTTTTGCATTGTCGAGTCCAAATTTCTTTATGAGATCTTTTGTGTATTTTGCTTGGTTGAGGAAGATGCCTTCAGCACATTGTTTAATTTGTAGCCTAAGGAAGAATGTTAATTCTCCCATCATGCTCATCTCAAATTTGCTTTTCATTAACTTTTCAAATCGCTTACACAACAATTCGTTAGTAGAACCAAAAATAATATCATCGACATAAATTTGAACAAGTAAAGTATGATCATGATATTTTGCAATAAATAAAGTTGTGTCGATCTTACCACGCTTAAAACCTTTATCTAGGAGAAATTTAGATAGTGTATCATACCATGCCCGTGGAGCTTGTTTGAGTCCATACAAAGCCTTTTGAAGTTTGTAGACATGTTGTGGAAATTTGGGATCTTCAAATCCGGGAGGTTGAGCAACATAGACGGTTTCTTTAAGTTTTCCATTGAGAAATGCACTCTTCACATCCATTTGATAAAGCTTGAATCTTTTATAAGAAGCATATGCTAAAAATATCCTTATAGCTTCAAGTCGTGCAACGGGGGCAAAAGTTTCGTCGTAGTCAATGCCTTCTTCTTGTCTATATCCTTGTGCAACCAACCGAGCTTTATTTCTTGTGATGCTTCCATTCTCATCCATCTTATTTCTAAACACCCACTTTGTACCAATCACTCCTTGATCCTTAGGTCGAGGAACTAAGTTCCAAACTTTACATCTTTCAAATTGGTTGAGCTTTTCTTGCATGGCAACAACCCAACTTGAGTCTTGGAGTGCTTCATCAACTTTCTTGGGTTCAACTTGAGATATGAATGCGGTAAGAGCATCATAATTTGATCGTCTTGTTCGAACACCAGAATGTAGGTCACCAATGATATTCTGAATTGGGTGATTTCTGACCTCGCGCACTTCATGTGGTAGGTCTGGTTGAGTTGATGGTTGTTGTAAATCTTCTAGTAGTACATCATTTGTGCCATCCCAATCATAGGTAAGTTGAGGGATTGGTTCTTCAACATTGATGGGTGTTTCAACTTCAACTCCATTTGAGGTAGCAGCAGATGTGGTAGCTTCTGGTGCTTCATGTGACGTAGGTGGAGGAGCTGTTGAGGTAGATGGATTTCCTTGAGTTGACTGATTTTGTGGTTGACTTGTACCTGTGTCATTAAGCTCAACAAAATCATCAGCAACATTTGGAGCCAAATGTGGCTCAAGGAGAGAATGTTCATCAAAAGTTACATGGACAGATTCTACTATATTAAGAGTGGTTTTATTAAATACACGAAAAGATTTTGAGTGTTTAGCATACCCGACAAATATACCTTCATAGGCCTTAGGAGCAAATTTACATCGATGTTCTTTACCGTTGTAGAGAATGTAACATTTGCAACCGAAAATCTTGAAGTAGGCAATGTTGGGGGTTCTTCCTCTCCAAAGTTCATAAGGAGTTTTGTTGTAGGTCTTGTTGATGAGGGATCGATTTTAAGTGAAGCAAGCTGTGTTGACAGCTTCAGCCCAAAAATATTGAGGTAGCTTCGATTTAGCAAGCATCGTTTTTCCTGCCTCTATCAACGTTCTGTTCTTTCTTTCCACAACACCATTTTGTTGTGGAAATCCAGCAGCTGAAAAATTGTGGTCAATGTCGTGGTCGTCACAGTATTGAGCGACGCCGTTGTTTTTTAATTCTGTTCCGTTGTCCGATCGAACACTGATTAGGTCGTCTTCTTTTTGAGTTTGGAGCTATCTAAAGAGCGCGGTTAAAATGTCATAACAATCATCTTTGGAGATCATCATTTCGACCCACGTATATCTTGAATAATCGTCTACCACAACTAATGTATATCTATTTCCTCTGATACTTGCGGTAGTGACAGGTCCAAATAAATCCATATGTAGTAGCTGCAAACATCTTAAAGTTGACGGAGTCGTCTTGCTGGAGAAAGACGGTTTTGGTTGTTTGCCTAGTTGACAAGCTGAGCACTTTTCATCGTGGTGATCAGCTACCTTGGGTAGACCACGAACTAGATTTTCTCTACCAATCTTGGATAGATACTTGAAGTTCAAGTGACTTAGTCGTTTATGCCAAAGCCAACTATTTTCGCTAACATTCTTTGCTACAAAACAGAGATTAGAAGAAATACAAGTAGAATTGAAATCAACAATGTAAATATTTTTCTTACGAATCCCTTTGAGCAAAGTGACGTCGGAGTTGCCATCCTTGATAAGACAATGAGTTGAAGTGAAGTGGAATTGCAATCCTTTGTCGCAAAATTGTGAGATTGAGAGAAGATTGTGTTTTAGACCGGTAACTAGAGAAACATCTTGGATTGTTATTTTTCCTTTTCTGATGACTCCATAACCGATGGTCTTTCCTTTGCTGTTGTCGCCAAAAGTAACTGCTGGACCTTTTTTCATTACGGACACTTTCCAATAGGTTGATATCTCCAGTCATATGCCTTGAGAATCCACTGTCGAGATACCATAAACTTGTAGTTTCATTGGAGTGATCGGCCATTAGGCAGAGGACCTACAAAATAAACATTTAAGATCGAGGTCCCCTTTATTATTTTGGGTCTTAAAGATTAGCAGCTTTTGACAACCCACACTTGCCTCACAGAAGGCGGTTTAAACCTTCTAAGATTGGGTGTGAATTTTAAAAGACATTCAGCAACCTTGTGACCATAATCATCACACACAGAACAATGGTGGAAGTCACCCAACTGAGGGTTAACAAACTTCGTCGAAGTCTTCAGCACAACATCATTTACTGGTATGGATGAGGTCGCCTTTACAAAGTTCATCCACTTGAACTTTGCCGCCTTGCCACTACCCGCGGTCATCGGTTTCCTTGCGGTAGCCAACTTCCTTGGTGCGGTCGAATGACCTCGCGGCAAGTGAGTGCGGTAAGGAGACTCAGCGACCTTGCTGGTGCTTGCCGCAGCAGCAGGTTCATCCATGGCAATACCTTTCAACTTTTCCTTGCCAGTTTGTTTCTTAAGGTAGACATAATTGAACACTAGTTTCTTCTTTGGTTCTTGTCCTACACCCTTTGAAACATGATGTTTAGCCTTCGACTCTTCCAAAGTTTGCTGGGTAAATTTTTCATCTCTTTCACAACAAGATGCACATTTAAAGTTGTCACTAGTTTGGAATCCCAAGCCTTCTTTATCACCACTAGACTTTTGGGATTCTAGTATTTGTTCCATAGTGACACGAGAATTGGTCCACTCATTAGTGATCCGTTTAAGGTCATTTATCTCAGCAACCAATTCATCGTTTTTAACTTTAAATATGACATTTTGTTCTTCTAAGAAACGGTTTCGATCAGTAAGAGGAGTCATGCTTTTGATCTGCTCCTTAAGGAGAGTGAGTTCAGATCTTAGTAGAGTTTTCTCCGTCTTAAGCTGGGAAATCTCTTCAGTTGAAAGTGCTAAAGCTTCCTTCATGCCAGAAAACTTACTAATTACCTGTTCAGCTTTCATAAACATCTTTTCTTGTTCGTCGGGAGAAATTTCAAACTTGACTTGTGGAGTGGTAAGCAGAACTTCCTTCACCTTGGGTTGTATTGATCCTTCTTTGCTGCACTTACATCACATCTAGAAAATAAAAGATCGCCATTCCTTTGAACTGGAGTTAGGAATCCCTTTTCAGCAAGTTCATCAGCCTTATAGCTTATCCGTTTAGGTTTTGCATTTGGTGAGCGACGATTTTCATTATCATCCTCATCATCGGAATGAACGACCAAACAAATGTGACCTTCTTCAGAATTTCATCAGAATCTGACTCTATCCAGGTAGCTAACTCTTTTGTGGCAGAGTCCTCTTCTGCGACCATTCCCTTTTGCTTTGAGTATCTAGGAGTGAAGTTGCTTTTCTTCTTCATGTACTCGAATTTGGGAATTGGACATTCTGATGCGAAATGACCGGGTTTCCTGCAATTAAAACAAATGAGATCCTCTTTCTTCTTGGAGAAGTTGGAGTACTCTTTCTTATTTGTTGAGCTGCTCCTTGAGAACCTTGCTGGAGCTTTGCTTGATGATCCGGGCCCAGCTGATTTTCTGAACTTTTGAAATCTTTTCACGAACATAGCAAAGTCATCATCGTCCATATCTAGTAATTCAGACGTGGAGATTTTTGGATCTTCTTCTTCGACCATTTCTTCCTTTTTAGCGACCAACGACAAGTTCTTTGTTTTTCCTTCCATTTCTTCAATGTTGTGGAGCTTGATATCAAAAACCTTGAGGTTGGCATAGAGGCTTCTGAGTGACATATCATCTAGTAACTTGGTATCTTCAAGAGTGTTTCCTTTATGAAGATATTGAGAACCAAGAGCGGCTAGAAAATTAACATTGATTTCTTTCTTGGTAAGCTTCTTCCCAAGTGCGGTGTAAGTACTCACGATCTCACAATAACGATCATACGTGGCTCTGAGTGATTCACCTGGGATTTTGGCAAAGTTGTTGAATCTTCTTTGAATTGCAAACTTTTTGCTTTCTTTGCAAGCTTGATCTCCTTCGATGTAATCTTCAATTGCATCCCAAAGTTCTTTTGCGGTAGCACATTCCATGATTTGTCGACGCTGAGATGTACTCAAAGTACTTAGGAGTATGCTCTTTGCTTTCACATCCATTCCAACCAGTCTTTTCTCTTCATTTGTCCATTCAGGTTTTGGTTTCTTGATCGACGGTGTGTCTGCATTGGTTTCTGGATTCGGATTTGCTTTCATTGGAAAGTATGGTCCAATGGTAAGACAATCGCCGAGTTGCTCGTCCATGGAGTAGAACTGAGTTAGAATGCTGTGCTTCCATACGTCAAAGTTATCTTCGTCAAACGCTGGAACGTGAGTGAAGTTAACCGTTGCCATAGTTTTCTGACTTGCCATTTTGAATCGGCACCCAAGCTGTTAAGCTTGAAAAACAGAGGTTTTATAAAGGTGTTTGCTCTGATACCACTTGTTGGTCCCAAAGACACAACAAGGGTATGAAAAGAGGCTAGAGGGGGGGGGTGAATAGCCTATTTAAAATTATCAACCCTTTTTCAAAATTCAACCTTATGCTTACTTTAGAATTTTATGGTCAAGTAAAAACCACTAGTTCAAAGTAAAATGCACAGCGGAAGTTTTCGATAAAAACGAAGTAGAGTTGTTTTTGATGTTAAAACTATTAGGTAAGCAAATAGTGCGGTCAGCAATACTGTGGTTGGCAATATTGCGGTCGGCAAAGATAAGTGAACTAAAAGGTTAGTCTGCGGTAAGTTCAATGCGGCAGGCAATGCGGTAGGTAACCTTGCGGTAGGCTATGTGCGGTAAGCAAGGTTACTGACTAGGTAGGATGAAAAAGAAAGTTTGTGTCTGAGAGTTTTGGCAAAAGATAAGTAGTCAGAAGTAGTAACTAAAGCAAAAGGCAAGCAACAAACACAATTCACAGAAGTTTGAATATCTGTAAAGATCAACACACTAAACAACAAACAAAATTAATATGAACAATAAAACAATTGCAGAAAGTAAATTTGCAGAAGTAAATGACACGATGATTTGGAAAGGTTCGATCTGTTATAAGATCTACGTCATTTACCAAGATGGTCAGTCTTGGATTTTGAATGGAGGATATATTGATTCTTCTTGAGTACAAATTACAAAGATGAAGTATTGAATCAACACCTACTTTCTATGAAGAACAAATCCTAGACTTAGACCAGTGTATCCCTAATGATGCAATCTATGTGATTGATCAATCGGGGTGTGTGTGTGTAAGAATCAATAGCTCTATGTAATCTGTATGATTGAGAGCCTAATGAATCTTTAAGTGTTGCTGGGCTTGAGGTTTGATTTGCTTGAAGGTTGCTGGGGATCTTTGAAGATTTGAAGGCGAAGGCTTGAAGATTCAAATGATTCTGGAAATCTTGAGTATGATCTTCAATCACCAAGTATTTCAACAACAATTTCTCTCTTTTAATCTCAGCACACTTTCAAAGAAGAAAGTAAGGGCTATTTATAGCCTTGGGGGAGAGAGATAGCTGTTAGAAGATGATGAGCTGGAGCATTCTGATTGGAGCTCACATCTTTGTCTTGTAGTTGCAGAAGTTAGTGGTCTAGATGTACTATCTTGTACGACCAAATTCAAATTTGAATTTGCAACGTTTAAATCAAGTTTGTCTTTACTTGGTCTTGATGCGGTCGCCAAGATCTGCGGTCGAAGATGTTGTGCGGTCGCTAGTGCGGTCACTAGTGCGGTCGCTAGGTTGAGGTAGGCAGACTTGGCCAATTTCAGAAAAATCAACAGCAGCAATATTCTTCAAAATTTGAGGGGCTGATCGTCTAAGCCTAGCTAAACTAAAAATGTACTAAACTAATGAAGTTATAAAACTTCTTACAATAAAGCCTAAAGTCCACAAAAAGTAAACTAAGGTTATGGGATCAATCAAATCTAGGTAATATGAGTGGTTTATAATATTCATACCCAACACCCCCATTTGCCAATTTTTTTTCTTTTTTTTTTACTAGTGCAATTTTTGTATTTAAAAATATTTTTGCCTCCTTTCAAAAAAAATCCTGGGTCCTCCACTGCTCTTTCCGTCTCAGACTTATTGCAACTAATGAGAGTGTACGGAGATTAAGAAAATATGTTGAAAAATTAAGTATTGTGAGTTGGTAGGAGAGAGAAAATATATTGGTGAATAGTTGTTGTGAGTGTATAAGAGAGAGAAAAGTGAATATTTTAAGTAAGTAGCAATAAATATGAGTCGCCAAAAATAAAAATAAGTACGATCATAAAGTATGAGAGTTGAACCATATGTCTGACTGCGTGTGCCATGGTGGCATCTTATCGTTGGCAAATCAGTGGACCCGAAAGCCCCAAGACTCCCAATTCAAGTAAAGGATAAAGTGAGAAATAAAGAGGAAAGCTTAAAAACATAGACACGAAGAACAAAGAATACAGAAGAAGCTCCAATGGCGACAACAGTGAATCCGGTAAAACTGTACGGACCACCAATGTCGACGGCAGTCTCAAGGGTACTAACTACCCTCATCGAGAAGGACATTCCCTTTCAGCTCATTCCTGTCAACATGGCCAAAGGTGAACACAAGAAGCCAGATTACCTCAAGATTCAGGTAGTCTGTTTACTATACCCGCATTCATTCATATGCCCACCATCTGTTTGATTTTATTACTGTAATTGTTACTCTATCCGTCCCGGTACTTAGTTTGACTTTACACGAATATTAAGAAAAAGTTAAATGTTGTGACTATGAAATGTAAAGTAAGAAAAGCAGAAGATAGACAGTCGGTAGAAATTTTTTGGTACGGGAATGACAAGCGAGTCTCATTTTTAATTTTAGGTAATAAAGCAACTAATAACCTTAGTCTGGGACAAACCAAAAAAGGAAAATACGATCCTTAGTTTGGGATGGAGAAAGTATGATTCGAGATGGTTGGCAACTTGTTAACATGATATATCAAGTTGTGGTGATGCTTAATTTTGGGGTTTGTTTTCATACCTCATTGCTCACCATCTGTTTGATTTATTTCACTAGCTGTTAGTAAGATTTGGTATGGGTTGATGAGTGAACATGATACTCCAAGTTGTGGTTTTGCTGTTTTTTTGGGGATTTGAGTTTGTACAGTGTTACGTAGTCAGCTTACCTGTGCTACATGACCAATGAGAATCCGCCCAACGGACTTGGAACCGTTGCGGGGCAGATTTGCTGCTACATTACATCGGTTGGTGCAGTTTGAGGCCACATTGGTCTCTTTTAAATATGGGTGGTGGAGATTAAATAGGTGACAAGCGGCCCATATTTAAAAGGGCACACATTGCCTCAATCTCCATCAATTAAATCTGCTGATGCATCGGTTCCAAATTCTCAACCGAACTAATGATGTCTACATATTCTTCATAGTTTGAAATTTTAAGTTTTTGGACCCGCCACACTCTAAATAAAAACACCAATAACATCATTACACCTAGGATTTTGTGAGCAAGTTTTTGTAACTTTTTTGTGCCCCTAGTATTATTCAATTTCGTATCACACTTTTAAGCTTTTAGACGAGTGGCAGTTCCAGCGGATAAACTTGAACTTGAAATTTCAAGTTTTTAGATGTGTTGGTATAAGGTAATGGTTAGATCTCTATTGACTACCTTTTTCTTGTTTCTATCTCTGGAACAGCCATTTGGACAAGTGCCTGCTTTTCAAGATGAAAGCATCTCTCTATTTGGTAAATACCCACTATTTCTAACGCTTATTTTTGATTGAAATGTGTATTAACTTGTTTGATTCTATCTCTTAAGAGGTCTTATAAAAAAAAAAAACCCAACTTTAATCATTTCTGAATCAATGTTTGGCACACATCTTATTTAGCTTGAGTCAACATAATTATGACTTTTTTTTTATTACTCAAATCAAATGTGCATCCTTGTAATTTTGATATTGTTGATAATTCATTCAAAAAGTAGTCTACTTGACTCTGGAAAGTTAATCTACAATCATTTTCGGGGACGGAGGATGATATGCTAATTTGGGTATCTCCAACCGTGGTTTTTTCTTTTAATGTGCAGAGTCCCGAGCTATATGTCGATACATCGTAGACAAGTACCCAAACAATGGGAACAAGGGACTATACGGAACAAACCCACTAGTAAAAGCTTCCATCGAACAATGGCTAGAAGCAGAAGGACAAAATTTCAACCCACCAAGCTCAACTCTTGTGTTTCAGCTTGCTTTTGCCCCCAGAATGAAAATCAAGCAAGATGAAGGATTGATCAGACAGAACGAAGCAAAGCTCGCAAAGGTTCTTGATGTGTACGAAACGAGACTTGGGGAGAGTCAATATTTGGCAGGTGATGAATTCACTCTGGCTGATCTCTCCCACCTGCCTAATACTCATTACTTGATGAATCGCACGGATAGGGGTGAACTTATCACTTCAAGGAAGAACGTGGGAAGGTGGTGGAACGAGATTTCCAGCCGTGAGTCTTGGAAGAAAGTGGTTGAAATGCAGAACGCGCCTCCGTCTTGAATCGGATTGGTATTATCCTTGGATCATTTTTATGATTCCCCCCCCCCCCCCCCTCAGACTTGTGATTTGAATGGTGAGTGTGTGTGTGTGAGAGAGAGAGAGAGAGAGTTATGTCAAATTCTGAATAACATTGCTCAAACATTCATAAAAGTTTTGAAACAAGAAGGTTGTATAATGTGCCAAGTTGACATACTTATTATTCAGCACTGCTTAATCTGAATTCTCTCTTTGTATTCCTTGAGTTCTCTCTGATATCTTTCTTTGTCCTTCACTCCTTGTTCTTGATAAACCTATTTACAACAAATAATGTGTATTCATCATGAACATAATCAAATAAACCAACAACAAAAAAAAAATGTCAATTTACGAAAAACAAAGTTTTGAGATTGCATAAATTACCATTCTTTCTTCTGTGCTAAGCTTATTCCAAGACTCCCCGATCATTTTCGTGAACTCCCTTTCCCTCTCCGGGTAAAGAGATTTGAGCTTCGAATGCTTCTCAGCAAAGAAGAAGTTATACCCACTCCGGTTAGGCTTTGGCCGGTTCTGATCATCACCTCCTCTTCTCCTCCTTCTCCTTCTCCGGTTAGTTTGACCGGAAGTAGGCTGAATGAGGTTGTATGTTACAACTCCTGTGCAAGATTGAATTGCCGGCTTAGAAAATATAGGCTGCTCTGGATGGTATAGCACTCCGTTGAGAGTTTCCGAACCCATTTTTACTGACACCAAATAACCACAATCAAATTTCCCATCAATCGTCCCAATCGCCTCGAAACAAGAAGGATCTGCAAATAATTATTTAGGTTGATAACCTTGCAATGTGATTGTTTTTTTTTTTTTTTTTTTTTCATAAGATAATTTAGCAACACAAAACAATGAAAGTAATAAAAAATAGAGATAAGTTGTTGTTTCAAAATACGGATACAAGTTGCTGGATACTTTTTGGTTACACAAAACCCACATCGACTCTGAACATGAATACTCGCGCCTACATATTTACTTGGGGTGCTGGCCGTTAACGTATTGTGTAGCATGTTGAATAGATTGGTATGGTACAAAGCCAGCTATTTGTAAATACCTGGCTCTGATACCATATTAATCAATAAGCATGATACTCAATGTTTTTTTTAGTTCCGAAATATATGTCGTTTTAGATTATTTTTTTCCCACACATTTAAGTAAAAATCTAGAGAAAAACTTGTATTACACTCGTTTTAATGTAAACCTTGTTTTCATCCTTTTTTTTTAGTTCCGAAATATATGTCGTTTTAGATTTTTTTTTTCCCACACATTTAAGTAAAAATCTAGAGAAAAACTTGTATTACACTCGTTTTAATGTAAACCTTGTTTTCATCCTTTTTTTTAGTTCCGAAATATATGTCGTTTTAGATTTTTTTTTTTTTTTCCCACACATTTAAGTAAAAATCTAGAGAAAAACTCGTATTACACTCGTTTTAATGTAAACCTTGTTTTCATCCTTTAATGTAAACATAATCTCTTAATGTAAAACAGGTTTTAAACTTGTCTTAGTGTAAAACAGACTTTTCATAAAACTGACTCCACATTTAAAAATGCAATTAATATGTATGAAAAATACTTATGTACCCCTAAAAAAATCTATTTACTCAAATAATTAAATAGTTATACAAGATACAAGAGATAGTTCACATTTAATGGGTGAGTGATAACACACATAGTAAATATGGATATGTATTCTTGTAAATAATAAACATGATATGTATATCTCCTAAGTTAGTAGGTCAATATTCTTGATTAGTATGAGATCCTAAAATCAAGGACTCACCTTTGTATATATTCTGATGTTATGGAATAGAGAAGGGGACGATTGAATTCTATGATGGTATCAGAGCTGCAATGCACACTATGACCATGCATGTTCCGGATGACAATGCTTATATGGACACTGGTGCAACGTCTCATATGACGGGATCTTCAGGTAACCTTTCGTCTTATTTTAATTTGAGCAATCAAAATAAATATATTACTGTGGGCGATGGCAATGCTATTCCAATTGTTGGGTACGGACAACAGACTCTTTCCCCTCCCTATCCACCTCTTAAACTTAATAATGTTCTTCATGCACCTCAATTGGTTAAGAACTTGATTTTTGTTCGTCGTTTCACGACCGATAATAATGTTTCTGTTGAGTTTGATCCTTGTGGGTTTTCTGTGAAGGATATTCGGACGGGGGTACTCATCATGCGATGTGATATCACCGGAGATCTCTACCCCATCACCAACACCTCTGGTCCTTCCACAAATTCTCCATCCACTTTTTCAGCTTTCGGTCCTAATTTATGGCATAATCGTTTAGGTCATCCGGGAGCACCTGTTTTTCGCTCCTTTTGCAGTCAAAATTTAATTCCTTGTAAGACATCAACTTTGGATGGTATTTGTCAGTCTTGTGTTTTTGGTAAACACGTTAAATTACCGTTTTATCCGTCTCAATCTTGCACTGTTTTACCTTTTGATATTGTGCATAGTGACTTGTGGACATCTCCTATTTTGAGTTCCTCGGGGCATAAATACTATCTTATTCTTTTGGATGATTTCACTAACTTTTTATGGACTTTTCCTATTGGAAAGAAATCACAAGTTTCCAATATTTTTCTTTCTTTTAGTAAATTTGTCTCCACACAATTTGAACGGACAGTGAAGTGTTTTCAATGTGATAATGGTCGAGAGTTTGACAATGCCCAATTTAAGTCATTTTTTTGCCTCAATGGTATGACTTTTCGGCTATCTTGTCCCTACACTTCCTCCCAAAATGGCAAGGCTGAGCGCAAACTTCGTACAGTCAATAACCTTATTCGGACCCTCCTTGCCCATGCCTCCTTGTCACCCTCATTTTGGCATCATGCATTAGAAATGGCAACATATCTTCTAAATATCACCCCTCAAAAAGGTCTTGGTTTTCAGTCTCCAACCCAACTTCTGTACCGGCGTGATCCTTCTTACACTCACTTACGGGTTTTTGGGTGTTTGTGTTTTCCTCTCCTTCCCTCTACCCATATTCACAAACTTCAAAATCGATCTAATCCATGTGTGTTTTTGGGTTACCCAACCAACCATAGAGGTTATAAATGTTATGATTTATCAACACAAAAAATCATAATATCTCGTCATGTGGTGTTCGAGGAAAGTAAATTCCCATTTGCAGCCACAACCTTACCTCCCCAACAGGTCTCACCTTCTGACTATTCTTTCTTGGACCAACCACTTCATCCTTTCTTCCATCAGTGGTCCACTCCTCCAGCCCAAGCAAATGAGTCTCAAGCTCAGCCCACATCTCCGCCTGGCTCCCCACTGGACCAGGAACAATCTAGTCCTGTTTCGGCCCAACACCCAGCAAATTCTGGGCTTTCCTCTACCCCCAATGGCACTCCTTCTGGTCTGGTTTCTCCAAGCCCAGCTCATCCAGTCTCCAGACCACCTCCAGCTCCGGTCCATACACCACAGCCTAGAACCATCACCACCCGAAGCATGCATGGTATTATTAAACCGAAACAGTTTTTTAATCTTTTTTCGACTACCTCTCCGTCGCCCATTCTTTCTAATCCAAAAATGGCATTGTCTGACCCCAACTGGAATGCGGCTATGCGAGATGAATTTGATGCTCTAATTAAAAATAAGACGTGGGAACTTGTACCCCGTCCCACCAATGTCAATATTATTCGTTGCATGTGGATTTTCTCTCATAAGAAAAATTCTGATGGTTCTTTTGAAAGGTATAAGGCCCGTCTGGTGGGTGATGGCAGGTCTCAGCAAGTGGGGATTGATTGCACCGAGACTTTTAGTCCAGTTGTGAAGCCGACTACAATCCGTACCGTTCTCAGCCTAGCCTTGGCGAAATCATGGTCCATTCACCAGTTAGATGTGAAGAATGCTTTCCTGCATGGTTCTTTACAGGAAACCGTCTACATGCATCAACCGATGGGTTTTCGGGATTTAGCTCATCCGGACTATGTGTGTTTACTTAAGAAATCTCTATATGGTCTCAAACAGGCTCCTCGGGCGTGGTACCAACGGTTTGCTGATTTTGTGTCTACTATGGGATTTCATCACAGCCGTTCGGATCATTCTCTATTTGTGTACCATCATGGTAATGATACTGCTTATCTTCTTTTATATGTTGATGACATTATCCTTACTACTTCTTCTGACAGTCTCCGTCACCGATTCATGACTACTCTTGCTTCCGAGTTCGCAATGAAAGATCTTGGGCCTTTAAATTATTTTTTGGGTATTGCTGTCACTCGTTCTGCTGATGGGCTATTCTTGTGTCAAAGTAAGTATGCCGAGGATATTTTAGAGCGAGCTGGCATGTCAACTTGTAAACCATCACTTACTCCGGTAGACACCAAAGCTAAGCTTGGTATTTCTGGCGCATCTTATGATGACCCGACCCATTATCGAAGTTTGGCTGGTGCTCTGCAGTATCTCACTTTCACACGCTCGGATATTAGCTAAGTGGTTCAACAAGTGTGTTTGCATATGCATGATCCGAAACAAGAGCATATGACAGCTCTTAAGCGTATTTTACGCTATATGAAGGGTTCTCTTGAGCTTGGCCTACACCTCTCTCCGTCTTCGATTTCTAGCCTCACCGCATATACAGATGCCGATTGGGCCGGCTGTCCCGACACACGCCGATCCACATCCGGATATTGTGTTTTCTTGGGTAATAATTTAATTTCCTGGTCTTCTAAGAGACAACCTACATTGTCTCATTCGAGTGCCGAGGCAGAATATCGCGGTGTGGCTAATGTTGTAGCCGAGACTTGTTGGCTTCGAAATTTACTACTCGAGCTCCGTGTTCCTGTTTCGAAGGCCACTATGGTTTATTGTGATAATATTAGTGCAATCTATTTATCGGGTAATCCGGTCCAGCACCAACGCACCAAACATATTGAGCTCGACATCTTGTTTGTGCGTGAAAAGGTTGAAAAAGGCCAAGTGCGCGTGATACATGTTCCGTCTCGTTACCAGTTGGCTGATATATTTACTAAGGGGCTTCCGCTCGTACTGTTTGATGACTTTCGGAACAGTCTCAGCATCCGGCCTCCTCCCACTTCGACTGTGGGGGTATGATAACACTCATAGTAAATATGGATATGTATTCTTGTAAATAATAAACATGATATGTATATCTCCTAAGTTAGGTAGGTCAATATTCTTGATTAGTATGAGATCCTAAAATCAAGGACTCACCTTTGTATATATTCTGATGTTATGAAATAGAGAAGGGGACGATTGAATTCTATGAGTGAGAATATAATTGGTATCCAAGCAAACATCATTGGGATGCTTTATTAAGAGTGTTTTATTACCTAAAAAATACATCACAATATGCATTAAACTATAGAAAATATTCAGCAGTTCTTGAGGGATATAGTGATGCAAATTGGATTTTAGATTCAGAAGAATCAAGATCTACAAGTGTATATGATTCACTATAGCAGGTAATATAGCACCTGTGCTGCTATTTCATGCAAATCTTTCAAGCATACATGTATTGCTAGATTCACAATAGAATCAGAGCTTGCTGTTTTAGATAAAGCTAGAGCAGGAGCAGAGTAGCTTCGAATTTCTTGATATTCCATTATGGTCAAAACGCGTGTCGTACTGTATACATTGTGATAATCAAGCAACAATGTATATAGCACATAATTTTATGTATAATGGAAAGTCACGACGCGACAAAACACCATTAGACAACTACTCTCATATGGAGCAATATTCGACTTTGTCAAGTCCAAAGATAACCATGCGGATCCATTTACTAAAGGTTTATCTAGTGAGAGAATAGACTGTGTATCGAGAGGAATGGGTTTAAAAGCCTAAAAATTACGTAAGTTACCTTATACAGAAACCTGACTCGGTGACTGGAGATCCCACAGACCAAGTTCAAAGTTATGAGTAACATAAAATGGAGAGCACATAAGAGTGATACTCTATCTCATTCCTATGTTGCAATAAGTGCAACCAACATCATTTCAAGGTTAAGCAAATGCTTTTAATAACGTCTATATTTTGTGAAACACAAGTCGGGTATAGTAGGATTCTCTTTATGGATGCGGTCACTTATTTTAGTGAGAGCTGGGTCGGCTCTATGTGGATTCTTATAAATGCTAGAATTCGCTAGTAGCACTCGCAGAACCAAGTATGTTCAGGACCAAAATGAACACCACCGAGAACTTGAGTTAAACCGGTATTGTGTTATGTAGAGTTTATTGTCTTGGTTTACACCAACGGCTGAAAGTTCAAGATGAAATATTTCACTGATTGGTCAAGTAGTTCGATAAACTTCTTACTAGAGAAGGTTCAAGATGAATTATTTCACATATCTTGATGTGACACTACTCCAACAGATTTGTTTATTTTGTGGTCTTTTAATTAAGATTGAGAAAACAATTTTATTCATGTGGGGGATTGTTAGAATTTCATTATAATTTCATTATATTATTATTAAAGTGAGAGTAGTTTTAGTTTGTTAAATAATCAAATATATATGAAAAAATAAGTTCACTTTCTCAATGATTATAAATTTAGCGAATGAAATTGTTTCCAAAGAAATTTAATAATTTCTCACATAAAGTAAAAAGAGAAGACTTTTAATTGGACAAAACATTTGGATTCCATAGGGCACCAAATGTTGTGAAGGGTGAGTTGGATCAAAAGTTTTAATATGTTTTGTGAACATACTTTTTTACTTTTGAGTCATAAAACTTATTTCCGTTAGGTTTTGTTACAATTTTGTTAGAAAGATAACAAAAAAACATGTATTTTTGTGTATTTAACGAAAAGACATGACTTTGAGTTAGAATTTTAATGTAACTGTCATTTTATGTCAAAAAGTTAATGAACACTATCATTTCCCATAAAAAAAAAACTAACAGATTCGAATGTTTCAGTTAAATAGTTAATGGGACTGGCCGTTTTTGAACTGACTTTTAGTTTTAAATTTAACGGATGTGACTTTTCAAGTCTTGTTTCAATTGATGTGTCTCCCAAAGAGAGATACTATGATCCCTATAAATTGAGAAAGCATTTGGCCAATTCATTCACCCATTGTGTGCAACAATGCAAGGATCGAAAATATTGTCTTAATGAAATTGCATTTGCAAGCCTCAGCTGAAATCATCAAGTGTTTACTTTAGTATTGTGTTTATTATATTTACTAATAATTAATAATTATTTCTACTTCATCTCCTTCTTATTTCACAAGATATATTTTGAAAACCTATATCTTAATTATTAGAAAAATATTTTTAAGACGTATTTTGCGAAAATACTTTAAAGAAAATATTTTGGAAGTATTTCGAGAAATACGTCTATATTTTTTGAGAAACTATTTTTTGAGAAAGTAATTTTGAAAGTGTTTTCATTACACATATTGGTTATAGCCAATTTTTTATAGTGACATTACAATAAGAGTTACCTAAATAAAAAGGAAAAAAAAAAAAAAAAGATAATGTGACAATTTGACTTAAATAAATAATGGAAAATGAAGATGAAGTCTGTGGTTCCTATCCCTCATCTAAAAGATTGCCCATTATGTTTGTTTTTAAGGAAAAAAAAAAGAGAGAATAAAATGATTGGCTATATAACCTCCTAAGGAAAGATAATCTCTATTTTTCATTTGTTGAATTGAAGTGGACTTTCTCTGACCCACATTTGTGTAACCATCATTAAATTAAATAGATTTATTCCTAAATAAATTACTATTGTTGAAAAACAAATATGCTAAAATAAATTTTCACCTTTATAAATGTCATATTAATATGGAATAATAACAAATTAAATTTGTAAAGCGGCTACTAAATATGGTCATACACAACTAAACTTTCATAAAATACAATTTTTATTTCTTATATAAAAATTGACATGGTGTGAGTTACTATCATTTAAGTCAATGTGGCATTGGTTTTTATTCAGCAAAAATAATTCTCTAAATTTGATTTTGACAAAAGTTGCACTTTTGATCTTCGGCCAATGTATTTTGATCTAAAATACGAAAAATTTAAAAATAATACACCATAGTAAAAAGTATATTTTTTAAATTGTTTTACAAATTAGCCACGATAATTATTTGGTAGGTACAAATAAGTGCATTGACGAGTCTATACATTGATTTTATTAGTTAAATTAAAACCATTTAAGAATTCAGTCAGTTGATGTGAATTAAGCAAAAATTTGTGAGACGGTTTCACACGTAATACGGATCTAGTTGAGAGAGTAAATGATTTACCTCTTATGGGCGGGTCGGGGTAAGCCTACTTCCTCTTCTCATAGAGATCCGTTTCATGTGTGACACCGTCTCACACACAAGAGTGAATTAAAGGTGCAAACATCTAATACAGTACTTTGTAACAAATTTGGCATTTTCTCCAACAGCAACTAAAACAGACAAAAACACAAACTAACAAAAAGAAAATTAAGCCAAACAAGATCACATAAGCATGCAAGTAAAACTGGCCTAACAAACAAGAAGTAAGTATTCAACTTGAAAATTAATGAGGAAGCCTTATGTGAGACGGTCTCACACGGTGAGACGGATCTTGTTGAGAGAGGAAATGGGTTTACCCATCCCCGCCCATAAGGGGGCAAACCATTTACTCTCTCATCAAGATCCGTCTCACGTGTGAGACCGTCTCACACAAGTTTTTGTCAAAATAAATTGACCATTTGAAAAGAAAAGAGGTGTAAATTAAATTAAATTAAATGAATTAATAAAATTAAAAGAAAATACCTGGTGGTGGAGAAAGAGAAATGGAGTTGGGAGATTGGAGGTTGAAGAAGTAAAGCTGTTCATAGTGATAAATGAAACTGAAATAATGCTTTCTCAATGCATAGGAAGCACTTGTTGTTGTTGCTGACAACATAAACACTGTGCTCACTTCCCTCCATTTTTTCTCTTGAACTACCTATTTAATTATTATTTCAAACACACCCCCAATTATTATACAATTATTATTATTTCTATTTTTGTAAATAATATTAAGGAAAAATATATTCCTTCAGTCTCGGAAAAATTGTCTCATTTTGTCTTTTATAACCAATATAAATGAACTTTGACCAAACATTTATGTCGATCCAATCATTCTAGTGAAATTCTAAAAATTATAATTGACAAATTATTAAGAGAGATATCAATAGCAATTTTCAAACCTTCATTGTGATCATTAGATTGACACTGATTCTTGATCAAAGTTCATTCTTGTTGACCATAAAAAATCAAAATGAGACCATCTTTTCGGAACACAGAGAGTAGAATATTCAAACCTTGTCATAACCACCTCTCTTGGTGACTTCCACATACAACACATGCAAATTTAGCTCCTTCCCTCCAATCACAGGTACCCTTTTCATTTATCAAATTAATCACAATCATTTAATTTCTAATATAACACAATGCACCAAATATAAATAAAATATGTTCAAAATAAGATACCCTTTTTTCTAAAGATAAAAAAAAAAAAATACTACATCCGTCCCCAAATGATCTTCATATTTTTTTCGCTGTTATTGTGAAAAAACTTTGAGCAATAATTTTAAGTTGATTTAATCGTCCTAATGAAAATCTGAAATTTATTATTGATATTATTGTTGATGGTGTATAAATAACAAGGTTTAGATTTTCATTGAGACAATTAAATCAACTTAAAATTAAAGTATGAAGATCATTTTAGGACGGAGAGAGTATAAATAAAAAGCTTACATGTATTTGGTGCCCATCAAAGAATGGAAATTTCTGAGAGTGTCCCAAAATAGAGAAGGGTCTTTGATGACATTTTCATGGGAGGCCAATGGTGTAGGATAAGGCTGCTGCTTATCCTGCGCACCATTATTCTTGACTAGTACTTCAGGCAGCTGAAATTCTGTTGCTGACATTATGATCCCGCCGGCAACTGTCACTGGCCGGAAAAATGGAGGAACTAGAGAGAGAAAAGGAGAGAGAAAGAGAGTAATGATAAAGAGATAATAATTCCAAGGTAAGAATGGTAATTAAGGGAGAAGTTGGGAGATAAGTAATGTTAATAAGCTCCCAAGAAAAAGTTAAGTCTGACCACAAGGAAAATTAAAGCAGGGAAGAGGGTGTTTTGTTTGTGTTTGTGATACGGTTATGAATATTTGGAATTTTGCTGACCAACTTTTTTTAAACCTTCAATTCTAATTTATCTCCTTCAATTTTTTTGTTGAAGAAATTAAATGTAACTGTATTTAATACTCTTTTACCAAAAATACGCTTAATTAATTGCTCATTTTTAAATACAAATGTACATTTATTACACATTTAATATGAGGATATATTAGTAATTTTAATATATTTTTATTATAAAATCAAGACAATTAACTAAATTTAACTACTTTCATAATAAGTGTGATTTTAGTTACTTTTGCTTATATTTGTAACCGGAGGGAATATTAAAAAAAATTGAGGCATTCTCCTGTACACCCGCCGCACAGCGTGCGATGGGCCAGGTCAGCCTCCTTTTTTTTTTCGTTTTTTTTTTTTTTTTTGTCACCCCAACTTTTTTTCCTCCCAACAAAAGTAACACTTGTTATAACGAAATGTAACACTTTTTTCTTTCAAATGTAACACTTTATTTAAAAAAAATTACCACAAATTTGCTGCAATAGATTAAAGATAACATAAAAGATTGACAACTAAATTAATGTAACACTTTTTATAAAGAAATGTAACATTTTTTTCTTCAAATGTAACACTTTTTTCTCCGAAAATTAACATAGGATTGACAACTAAACTAATGTTACATTTTATAAAAAATGAATGTAACATTTTTTTCTCAATTGTAACAGTTTATATTCTTAAATGTAACATTATATATGAAATGTAACAATTTTTTATTGAGAAAGTAACAATTGAAATGCAAACCCATTTTTTTTGTAAAATTGCTGTTACATTTGACTGTAAAAAGTGTTACTTTTTGAATATGAAACTGTTACTTTTATTAGAACAGAGTGTTACATCTCAGCTGACAAGCAACTCAAACTTTTTGTGTGTAAAATTTTTTTTTTTTTAAAAAAAAATCAAACCATATCATGACCTATGTAGTTTTATTCGTCTCGTCGAGACGAACACAATGGTATTTTTAATTTTTTTTTTCTAAGTTGTAAATCTCAAGATATAGCATTTTAAAGTTAATGGTTTTTTTTAAAGGCGACACGTGGCAGCGCGCGGCTGGGTGAACCAGCGAGTGACTCACAGCGCGCCACGTGTCGCTCTGGGGCTGTTTGAGGGCAAGCTGGCGGGTCGGGCAGTGCGGGTCGGCCCATGGAGCAGCCCGTCGCATGGCTATACACCCGTTGCATTTGAGACTTTGTCAAAAAAATTACGAGTCCCACTTGGGTCAATCAACTACCAATGAATAAATTTCAATCATTGGTGTTTTAGTGTATACTCTTTCCGTCCATCTTTAATCTTCAAAAATTACCCATTTGGTGGTCCCACTTTAACTTACAAACTCGTAAAATGGAAATGTTTTAATACTTTTAAAATGGTGGGACCCACTTGTCATACTCACAACAACTATCCACTAACTATTCTTCATACCACTTTCTCTCTCCCACCCAACCATCTACACTCACAACACATCATTTTTTTTCACTTTTTCCTTAATTAATGTGCCCAACTCATTTTTTGTAGGTTAAAGAGGGACGGAGGGAGTAATTACAACTTATTGCAACATGAATTTGGCTGTAGACTGCTACATCTGGTTCAAAATATCTGTCGCTTTTGATTGGAGATGGGCGTTTCAGGCTTAGGCCCGCGGACGACCCGTCGACCAGCAAGCCCGTGGCCCGCCAAGCCCGTACCCGTGAGCCCGCACAAAAAACTCGGCCCTTAGCCCGTATATTAAGCGGACGGGCCGGACTTCACTATTTGCAAACGGACCGGGCTAAGCCCGTGCCCGTGGCCCGTTTGGAAACTTTTTTTTTTTATGATTTTTTTTTTTGTTTTTTTTCCTTCCAAAAATACCATTATTTCACTAATTAAATGGACTATATTTAATGTTCTAATAATTTTATTCATTAAATGGAGTATGTTTAATGTTCTTAACAATTTTATTCATTAAATATCTAGAGTTATTTCATTATTTTAATTTGATTTAATAATATACTAATATTATTAGGCCATTTATATTCTTACTAAATTATAAATTAAATTGTAAGGTCTTTAATACTTTTTATATTTTTTTTATTATTATTTTTCTATATTTTCTCATATGTTTTATTAAAAAAACAAAAATAAAACCTGTCAAAACCCGTTTGTCAAAATCTAAGGGTTTAAGGGCGGGCCGGACAAAAAACTTTGTGGTGGGCCGGACCAGGTTTGGCCTGCGGGCTCATACAACTCGGGCGAACTCAAGCCAGTTTGCCCGCGGGTTTAATAAAAAAGGGCCGGGCCGGACTGGGTTACCCTTATGCTATCTCCACTTTTAGTCAATCAAATGTAACTTTGACTAATAATTTAAATAAAAAATAATGATACTAATAAAAATCTAAAATTTGTCATTGTATTGTAATTAATAATACTTTTAATAACAATTTTTAGATTTTTATTAGGATCATTATTTTTTGTTTAAATTTATTGATCAAACATACATCTGTTTGACTAAAAGTGACAGTTATTTTGGACTAGATGGAGTATATCGTTGCACGATATGCCTCACAAGTGAGATAAAAATAAAACTGAGTGTCAATATTTAACTTTTATTTTAAAATTGTACATTTTTATCAAAGTGTCATTGTCAATGTTTAGCTAATTGATTTCCGATATGGGATAATTGCTTGAACATGCCACCCATCCCCTCACGACATAGACTTGTGTGGCGCGGGACTAATTCGTCGTGAGCCTAATTTTGAGCTCGCACTTGTAAAAAACTAGCTTTGATACCATGATACAATCTGATATTCCATCTCAAAACTAATTAGCTATGAGAAAAATAACCCTGAATTTTTATATTGTCAAAACTTGATTAATCTCGATGTATGATAATTGATCCAATCGCGACTCTTAACGTAATTTTAGCTAAACCAAAAAAAATAATTGCATATCAAGGGTGGTACAACAGAATTACAGATAACAAAGTTATACTATGATGGATGGATAGATGATTCTCTCTTTCTCTGTAAGTTTAAAGGTTGACATGAAGTAGGCTAAAGCTACTGCATAGTATAGCGAGCAGTAGTGCAGTATAATCTACCTGCTGCTGATGTTAATAGCTAGCTAGGGAGTATCTATGAGACGTAGGAGTACAACTTTTTGGTTGATTAATATTCCCTCAGTCTCGAGTTCTACTTTCTACTCCCCTCCCTAAATGAGTGTCAATTTTCAAAAAATCTTTCTCCCTAAATGAGTGTCTTTTTTTAACATAACTTTCTCCCTAAACTTTTTTTTTCGAAAAATTTTTCACCGGTTTCTTTATACGTGCAAAACTAAATGTTTGGAAAGGAGATTACAAGATTATATATGAATCGTTGTTACCAAATTGTTCAAAAAGTTGAGATTTTTAGTGTCCCTTAAAATGAAATTTGGACACTCATTTAGGGACAGAGGGAGTAGTATTTTGATAGTACATCCTAAAGTAAGAGTTTCTTTCTTAAAATGGCAAAGAATCTTTACTATTATTCATCTCCCTCATTCTCTCGCATACTTTACTTTTATACTCACAACACCAATTAACTTACTAATCTCTCCCATTTATTCTCTCTCATACTTTACTTTTACACTCACAATACTTACTTTACTTTCACCATTTTTTAATCTCCGTACAAATGGGAGGTAAGACTCTTACTCCTGAACGGACAGAGGGAGTATCATGTTTTTCCAGTTTTACTATTACACCATACTGAAATTAACTCACCATGAATATTGTGCACATTTCTACCCTTAACATTGAAATTCTAAAAACTATCATGTGATTGGTTAGGTCAATGAGAGGAGATTGGACCAAAGTCTTTTTTTCCTTAAAAAAAAAATGGGTAGATTGACATTATATACTCCCTACGTCACACCTCACTCACATGAGACTTATTTTCATTTTGGTCCGTCTCAGTTTACTTGAGACTCCCTAAAATAGACATCTTTTTATTATTTTATATCAAATCTACCCCACCACTCATTCTCTCTCTTCATTTTTCACCATTCAATTTACTCAACGAATACTACTATCTACCCCACTCATTCTCTCGCTTCATTTTTTACCACATACTTTCCTTGTTTTATTCTTTTTCTTTAGTTATTGTGATCATCTCTTAAGTCTATGTGAGGTGAGACGGAAGGAGTATTTGATCAAAATTCACTTATAGTAGGTGAATCTGCAAATCTTTTGGGCTACGGCCCAACGGCTAGATGAAAATGGAGTAAATCAACAGAACTGGGCCTTAGCTGGCCCAATATTACATGTTTTGAGCCCAAACTATCTAATTCATATGAAGCCCAGTTCAGTATTCATATTTTTTCTAACAATCAGCTAAGCTAATGCTCCTACGTTGAACGATGGAATGTCAACACTGCCTTATTGTAATCGGCTCCGGCAAAATTTTCTGTCCAATTTTTGCTTCAAATTGTTCAAACAACGAACCCTAATTTCGCATATTCTTAAACTCTCGCCAAAGTTACACTATTCATTTTACTCCCAATTGTGCATTCAATCCAAACCTGAAACAAATTCGTTTCCTACGGTTTTCTCACTAATTTGCGCTTTAAATTCTTGTTCTAAGATCATCATCTGCCAAACAATTCATTGTGTGACAATCAAGTCTTTGAGTTACAAAGATGCATTCATTGGTGACCGTTTGGTGTACGTGTACGCGAAATTGGGTTCTTCTGGGTGTGCGCAGAAGCTGTTTGACGAAATTCCTGACAAGGATTTGGTATCCTGGAATTCGTTTATAACGGCCTTTTCACGAAATGGTGATGTGGGTTTGAGCTTAATTGCATTTTTGAGGTTGAAACTAGAGACTAGTTTGAAGCCCAATGAGGTTACAGTCTTATCGATAATTTCAGCTTGTGAGAACCTTTGTCAAGGAAGTTATATACATGGTTTTGCTATGAAAATTGGTTTGTTGTTTGAGATAAAGGTGGTGAATTGTTTGATTAGTATGTATGGGAAGTACGGATGCGTGGCGTCAGCTTGTGCATTGTTTGAGGGGTGTGTAGAACCAAACTTGGTGTCATGGAATTCGATTGTGAAGATTTATGTTGACAATGGGCTTGCTAAGGATTCTTTTTGTTGCTTTATTTCCATGAGGGGAGCTGGAGTTATTCCTGATCGTGCTACAATGGTGACACTTCTTCAGGGTATCGCTGATATAGGTATTGGAAAGCTAGCTGACGCCCTTAATGGTTACCTCTTCAGCTCGGGTCTTGATAAAGACATTTTCATAATGACCGCATTATTAAATGTATATGCAAAATTGGGGAGGTTAAGTACTTCATGTGTTGTTTTTAGGGAGATGAAAAATCCGGATAGCATTGCTTGGACAGCCATGCTTGCAGCGTATGCTATACATGGTCATGGTAAAGATGCAATAGCCCTCTTTCATTTGATGGTTAAGAAAGGTCATGAGCCTGATCATGTTACTTTCACTCACTTGTTGAGTGCTTGTGCTCATTCAGGGCTTGTAGAAGAGGGAAAATTGTACTTCAAGATTATGTACACTAGCTATAGAGTTAAGCCGAGGTTGGAACATTATTCCTGTATGGTTGATCTCATGAGTCGGTCAGGGCGATTGCGTGAGGCTCATGATTTGATCAAAAGTATGCCTATGGAGCCAAATTCTGGTGTTTGGGGGGCTCTTTTAAATGCTTGTAGGGTATATGGTAATGTAGAGCTTGGACAGGAAGTTGCAGAAAGACTAATTGTGTTGAACCTGTCCGATCCCACAAATTATATTATGCTATCAGGTATATATTCTAAAGCTGGTCAATGGAATGATGTATCAAAAATAAGAACTTTAATGAAGGAAAGAGGTCTTATAAGAACCCCTGGATGCAGCTTCATTGAACATGGGCAAAAGATCCATCGCTTTGTTGTGGGTGATCGAATGCACCCTGACACGGAGAGGATATATGTGAAGTTGGAAGAGATTATCAAGAAAATTCAGAAGGCCGGGTATGTACCTAATGCAGAATTTGTTGTACATGATGTTGATGATTACGTTAAAGAGGATATGATTAGCAAGCATAGTGAAAAATTGGCTATTGCCTTTGGACTTCTAGTTTCAGGTCCAAGCATGCCAATAATTATCACGAAAAACTTAAGGATATGTGGTGATTGTCACTGCATGGCTAAATTCGTGTCGCTTGTTGAGAAGCGTTTGATCATCATTCGAGATGCAAGGAGATTTCACCATTTCGCCAATGGGTTATGCTCTTGTGGAGATTATTGGTAAATCGTTTCTATCTATAACTGGGTACAAACTGATTGTGAGCCCTACTTATTCAAAATAGGGGGTTCTTAAAGTTAGGTGTCGAGAGGAGTTTTGAACTGCTACAAGGTTGTGATCAAGGGCCAAGATTTTGCGATACCCCTTGTTGGCGGATCAATGGCTGAATATTATTGGACTCATGTGAGAACCCACCTCAAGTCAAATCAACTCGACTAGGATGTGATTAAATCCTGACTCTTGGTCACAACGTTGCAGCGGATGAGCCGCTGGAGCAGTTCCTTATCTGTCACCAGCTGACCTTACCTCAATGGTGAAGGTAACTTTCAAGGTGGTGTTGTATCTGATTTAGTACATCTTTTTCGAGTGTTCAATTAATTTTCTTGAAAGTGCAAGTCTATTTTTTTTATTAAGGTTAATGAGAATTTAGGGCCTGAAATGTAAGGGGGTCTTCGGCGGGGGGCCTGACGTTTTTTATTCTACACATCAGGTCTCATATACGTTTTCCTTGCCAATTAAGTGTTTTTTGATGGAATTCGTTAGAAATCTTGTTAAATACACATGTGAGCAGCACGTGCTTAACAAATCAGTTAGTTTGAATTATTGTTGACTTTTAAGGGTTTAAATGACATTTTTAAAAGTGAGGGGAAGGTGGAAAAAAAAAATTATATCCCTTTCCTCACATCACACGTATTCCCCCCCCCCTCCCCTTTCTCTCTCCAGAATCTCTCTCATGTGCTC
Source organism: Campanula takesimana (assembly GCA_026119855.1). Lineage (NCBI taxonomy): Eukaryota > Viridiplantae > Streptophyta > Magnoliopsida > Asterales > Campanulaceae > Campanula > Campanula takesimana. The sequence continues at coordinate 2,342,182 of JAOWBW010000296.1, read as the reverse complement.
ACCTCCGCCTCCAACCTTCTCCGGCAACATCCCTTCTTCTCCGGCGGCGTCCCTTCTTCTCCAGCAGCCCTTCCCTTCCCGTCCCTTAAATTAAATTCGACTGGAACCTACCCCCTTAATTTACCCTTCACCCACGCTCGTTTCTCTCCCTCGCCCAACCACATTGCACCCCGTCCATCACCCATGGAGCCTCCGCACCAATCCACCGCCTTGTCGAGCCGCTGCCTCGCCACCGCCTGCGTCCCTTGTTCATCTTTTTACTGTCACTGCAAAGATGGGGTCTTGATGGGTTTTTGATTTGCCCCTTTGATGAGTTTGATTTTCCCATTCGATGGGTTTTTTGTTGGGGAATTGGGGGGATCTCCGCATCCACTAGCCCATACTAGCAGTCATCAACATGGAGAAATAAATCAACACATGAATAATATGAAAGAACAAGAACACCATAATTTGTTAACCCGGTTCACCACCACCACGTGGCTACATCCGGAGGCCCCAAGCCAGGATATCACTATAATAATATGTTGATTGTTACAGTTTACACATACACTCACACAGATCTAGTATGTATACGCTCCCATGAACAACCCTCTCCTACATATTATTATCTCTCCCCATGAACACACAAACAGTATGACTATGGCCGGGTTGTAGGATCGCCCCCCATCGCTCTCCTAGGCCCCCGGCCCCCTCCTACACACTATTTTTGTGCTCTCTCTTGATATCTTATTTCTCTCCTTTTGGGTACAACTATTATGGTGGTAGTCACAATATATTTATAGGGATACAAAACCTAATCCTGATCAAAACCTAATTTACCTGAAGTCCTTGAGGCGGAAGGAGTATAATTGTGAATATGGGAATTAATCTCCTTAACTAATAAGGAGATAATTCCTTAATTACAATCTTCCTACTCCACGCCAACTCCTGCAGTCCGGCTTACCAGGCGCCTGCCTGCCCCTGACCAGGCGTCCGCTTACTCCTCTCGCCAGCGTCTGCTCCTTTCTGCCTTCATCAGGCATCCGCCTGGTCCTTCACTGGCGTCCGCTCGGTCCCCGGTTTTGACTCCTCTCCTCCACGGTTTTGACCTTCACCTTGGTTTTGACTCCAATCCCAACATTTGTGATTTTTTTTCTTCAAATCTACAAAGATGTATTGATGGTGGTCGGATTCTGTGTGTGCGTGACTTCTTGTAAGTGTGTGTGTGTGTGTGTGATGTTTGCGTGGTTGATTTTGAGTTGGATAAATGGTGGTGGGTTTGTGCTGATAGTGGTGTGTGGGCGTAGGTGGCAGGTGGTGGATTCTGGTGAAGCGATTATAAGAAAGGGGTGGTTGGAAAAAGGTTGGCCAGAAAGGGGTTTGGTTGGATTGGCCAGAGATGTGGAAGAAGATGGTGGGGGTTTGGCTATTTGTACATCATGATATTATCCATTTAGTTTGATGTAGAATAATTTTTGTTTATGTTTCAAAAAACTAATAAAAGCTTCTTTCAAAAAAAAAAAAAATTGTTTCAAAAATACATAAATAATAGTAAAAGCTTAACAAGTTAAGTTCTATTTTATTATACATATAAAAAAGTTAATTAATATTTAAAGCATAAAGATATTTTTGCAAAAGATCATAAATTCAAAATTTAATATTTATATCTGTAATATGTTAAATTTTTTGTATTAAAATATTACGCAAATACTTTTTATAGAACACAAATACTTATGACATGGTTAAATATAAATATTTATTATTTTTAAATTATTATATTGTATATTAAAGAAAATTATTAGTAGTTTTATTCAAAAAATAATATTTAATTTTGGAAAGATATTTGGTTTTGTAACCCTTTAAATTTGAGAATTTGCTTTAAACTCCTTAATAGCAAATATCACTTCAAACTAACTGAGCCGTTAATCATGCGCCGTGCACATGGCCACTTAACAAGATTTCTAACGAATTCCGTCAAAAATCCCCTATTTGGCTAAAAGTTTGCACATCGAGCCCTGATGTGTAGAATAAAAAACGTCAGGCCCCCCGTCGAAGACCCCCTACATTTCAGGCCCTAAATTGTCATTAACCGTTTTTATTACTCCCTCCGTTTCATAATACATGTCTTTTTGGACTTCTTCACACATTAAGAAATGCGATTAATACATATTAAAAAGACATATGTGCCCCTAAAAGTATCCAAATACCTAGGCATTTAAATGCTTATATAAAAAATAGTTCACAAATAATGAATATGGGTATAATAGGTAAACAAGAGTAATTTTTTCTTGGTAATAATAAAACGTCAAATATTTTGGAACAAAAAATTACTCCTAAAACGTCATGTATTATGAAATAGTGGGAGTATCCAAGTAAGTTACTACTAGCTCTCACGCACAATAGTTCTAGCTAAATGCTTGTGAAATAAATCAAATTTAATAAACACCGCAATCACTGGGGAAAGAGATTGGGGAATGAGGGAAATGGGGAATGAACAAACATTGAATGCCAACACATTCAATTCAATGTTAATATAATTGAGAGAAAACAGTAAAAAGTTCGTAATAATAGAAAAGCGACAGATATTTTGAAACAAATTTTAACTTATAAAGCGACAAATATTTTGAAACGGAGAGAGTATTATATTATATGATACTCTATCCGTCACAAAATGATATTTTTGTTTTCTCATTTTATTTGTCTTAAAAAATTAGTTCAATTTTCAAAAATAAGGCTTTTAAATTACTACATTTCCAAAATTTATAATGTAATTTTAAAATATTTGAAAAGTCAAATTAGAATATCAAACCTTACAGACTGGAAGAAAGAATCTGTTAGCTCATGGTTTGAGAGAATGAGTGGTGCGGTAAAGTGAATATAAGATTATAAAAAATAAATTATTTTGGAAAGTGTCAAGTGAGCTGGGACCGGGGAAAGTTTGTTCCTAGCATGGATGGTTAGGGTTAGACCATGTCCTGACAGATCCAAAATGGGCACAGACGTGGCAGTAACAATCAGCTAACTTCCTCCCTTCCAAAACTCACCTCACCTCTCCACATCCTTCCAAATAAAGGAAGATCCTTTAGAATATCCCCTTCCAACCCTTCAAACGGATAACATTAGACCATTCCTATATACCCCTCCGTCCCACCCGAATTAGGATATTTGGGTTGGGCACGAGGACTAAGGAAAACGTGTTAGTAGAATAGGTGTTGTGAGTATGAAAGTAGAATAGGTGTTATGAGTATGAAAAGTGAAGTATGAGAGAGAAATTGGGGTAGAGAGTAATGAGTGGAAAGTTGTTGTGAGTGTGAATGTGGATCCCATTAGATAAAACATTTCTATTTTTGGGTTGTCCTAATTCGAATGAGACACCCAAAATGAAAATTTATCCTAATTCGAGTGGGACGGGAGGGAGTATACATCTCTTGGACTCCTCTGTTCGTCTTATTATAAATATTGCAGTTGATTTGTCAATATGTTTGCAGAATATACTTTACTTATTTATACATTGTCCGTGTCATTGTAAAATTGCAATAAAAATATTTTCATATTTGCAATGGGTGCATTCGGATTCAAATTCAATCTTCTTTCTTTCTTTAGATGGACGGTCTCATTTAGGTCTCAGTTAGTGATGAGAGGACCGATAGTGAAAATACATCTTTATTAGTGAAAATACATATTTATTAGTGAGCGATTGAACGACCATGAAAACAATTGTTGTACAGTCCGACTGCATAGGTCCCAGATTCTTATGCCAGATGGAGCAGTAGTTTTATTAACTAATCCCCCAACGACTCTCTTTAAACCCTTCTCTTCAGTCATATCTCCCACTCTATGGCGCCAACTCTATAAAACCTTTACTCAGAAGAACTTCCTCTGCACAACCTCAACCTCAAAGAGAAAACACACACACACACACACTCGTACTAACATATACCGATGAATTCATCAAATTCATGTACCCTTACTCAGTCTGAACAAGAAAAACTCATCGAGAAACTCGAAATCTTCAAGATCCAAGGCTGTGATAGATCTGGCCGTCCACTCCTATGCTTCACCGGAAAGCTTTTCCCAGGTACCATCAACTATTCAAGACTATTTCACACACACTAACACTTCCTCGAGTGATTGTTGATTGTATTTGATCCTTGTTGAACAGCGAGATCAATTAGCTCAGAGGCGGTAAAGAATTACTTACAGGAGAATGTCTTTCCAAGGCTAAGTGGGCGACCGTTTTCAGTAGTGTACCTGCACACGGGCGTTCAATTATGTGAAAACTTCCCCGGAATATCAGCCCTCCGATCAATCCACGATGCTATTCCAATCAACCTCAAAAACAATCTCGACACTGTTTATTATGTTCATCCAGGCCTTCAGTCCAGGCTCTTCATTGCCACCTTTGGCCGGCTCTTCTTCAGCCAAGGGTATACTAATATCCAGTTATTCACTTGCATAATTTTAGAGTTTAATCCACAAAATTGACTGAAATAAATGTCTCTACAGGTTGTACTCGAAGGTACAATACGTGAACAGGTTGGAGTTTCTATGGAAGCACGTGAGGAGGGGCGAGATGGAGATTCCGGAGTATGTATATGATCATGATGAAGAGTTGGATGAAGGTTCAGACATGGAATATGGGGTCGAAAGTGACCACCAGAGAAAAAATTACTACTCACCCGCTGTAGATGACTCTGTTTCCATGTACTCCATGAGGTTTATCGCCTAGAAAATGGCTGAACTCGCTTTAATGCTGGAGCTGCAGTTTTCTGTCTTCAATCTAGACAAAAGCATCCTTTTTCTTGTCTTAAAACTTTTGGGAAGTTTGTTCATACTGTAATAAATCAGAGAGGGAAGGTGCAAGTGCACTGTGTGTGTGTGTGTGTGTGTGTGAAGACAGACATGTACCAAAGAAGATATTACTGGGATCACAACCAAATGCTACACACTAAATATGCAGTACCCTAATATTGTAGTACAATATTAGGGTACTGCATATTTATATACGTTTCACAAGTTTTAAGAAAGACAATTATTACAACAACTTAATGATGAAACTACCAAGTCGTTACCTACATTACTTCACTCAGGAAACCATAATAAAGAGATTGTTGAATACTCCGTATTTTATTTAGCACTATTTAGCCAAAATACACATTACTATCTTATACATAATCAGGCAGTGCTTGTAACTAATTATCAGCATGACTAAAGTCTGCGTACATCTTATTGAACAAATTTTCTGAGTTTTTTATTTACTTACAAGTTACAAGCTTCGAGTTGCCTAAAAATCCTCACAATGCTCCCATCAGATCATGTTCCAGACTCGCGCCCTGAGTTCAGATCCACATTCAATGGAGGAAGTGAACTTCACAACTGTAATATAAACCAACAGAAATCAGTAAATGCTATTTTAAGCAGATAAAATTGGAAAAAAAAAAAAAGTGCATTGATGATGTTATAGTCAAATATATTGCACAACTCTCTGCATAGATGCTTAAGTATAACACGTATTGATGCTTACAAGCATTGCAAAAAGAATGGTGGAACCGAAGAACGAAAAAAAAAAAAAAAAAAGTTGAGCAAGACATTAGACAGTCTATTATAGTAAAGAATGCAAGTGTTTTGTATTCACTCCGTCCCTGAATGAATACTATCTGCTATGTCTTTTATAATGTATGAATACCATCTCCACCAGGTGACAAATATTGACTCGAAGTGAGGTTAATTTTGGCAACAAGAATCAACAATAGTGTATCTCAATCAGCTTTGAAAGATAGAATAATTACATTGCAACCCAGGGCCAGTCCTGTCATATTTGGGGTCTTAGGCTAACTATACAGTCGGGGCCCTTTAATTCTCCGTAGGGGCAAGAATGCGGTGTGATGTTCTCAAATCTCTACTTTTTTCTTTATTTTTTCGCTTCTCATCATTCTTTCATAGACTAACAAGAATTAGAATTTTTTCTTGAGAAAAAGATTGACATTTGTACTTGGCCGTTTGTGTTTGGTAATTAGAATGAATAATTGCAAAGAAATAAAAAAAAATTGTAACAAATTTCAGTGCTAATTGCAAAAAAATAAAATAAAGAATTAACTCACCAATTATTTATGATAAATGAAATTATTTTTAAAAAATATTGCAATATATTAAATTGATTATTACATAATTCATAAAAATATATTTAAGAAAAAAAACTTCCAACAAAAAAAAAAGAAAAGAAGAAGAAGAAGAAGAAGAAGAAAGAAAGAAAGAAAGAAGCCCATATTAGCTAATTAAGCTTGGATTCAAAGAATAGGATAAAAGCCCATGGTCATGGAGAAAATGAAAACTGGGTGAGATAAAATAAGAAAAAAAGACATGCCTCAGCTCTCAAGTAGGATTCGAACTCGGACTATGTCATCACACGCACGGAAGATTTTACAATAAACACCATAACCATTAGAGCAACAAGCTTACTGTGCTTTAATACGGGCCTTTTTATATATATAATAAAGTTTTGAAAAAAAATTGGGGCCCTAAATTGACCAAATTTTCGAGAGCCTTAGGCGACCGTCTCACTTGCCTTATAGGTAAGGCCGGGCCTGTTGCAACCACAGTAATTGAACTTTCAAATGAGACAACCTATGCTACCTGAAATCTGCAACGAGGATCAGATCCAGGGTCAGGATCCGACTGAGTGTAAACAGCCACCATACCCATGTCTTTTCTTGTCAACATAGGTACTTTGGCATAAATAAAGATCTAAGTAACATTTACTCCCTCCGTTCCAAAATCTTCATATTTGACAAATCAACCTTTTTAAGGATATGAACACTTGCTAGTTGCTTCATTAGTCATGTTTTGTTTATGCACTTTTAAGCCTAAATTGTAGAAATGGGAAGAACTTTTTGAGACAATGAAAAGTGTCAAATAGGAAGATCATTTTGGGACAGAGGGAGTACATCGGAGCTATGTTAACTCGACCCTGCCAAAGTTCCCATGTTAGTATGTTATGGGTGTGGGTGACAGTTTTACACAATTTAGTACCTAGTACAAAATTATACTCCCTTCGTTCCTTAATATAGGTCATTTTAGGTTTCTCATTTGGTTCCAGAATATAAGTCATTTTGCTTATCTTTTACCTATAATCACACTAACTACTTCATGGCTGGTCAAGTCCAGGTAAAAATAGCATAGGAGACCACTAAGAAGAACGCCCTCCGTCCCATAATGTTAGTCCCCTTTGACTATTCACAGATATTAACAACACGATTACTTTTCCATCACTATCCTCCTCTCTTCTTCCTTTGTCCTTCATCCTTCCCTCGCTCTCTCCCTTTCTCACCTCTCATCCTTAGTTATCACAAGGGCAATTATGAAAGTTCAACGAATTTAATCCCATGATTATGGAAATGGGACGATCTTTATGTGACAAACAAAAATGTCAAGATGGACTATCTTTCTGTTAGGACCGCGACCACCACCACCACTCTCCACATTAGTATGATATTGTCCGCTTTGGGCCCAGCCCGCACGGATTTGTTTTTGGGTTAACTCCCAAAAGGCCTCACACTAATGAAGTGGGTGGGTGCTCTTATATACCTTGCAATTATTTCATCAATTGCCGATGTGGGACTTTGGGTTGCACCCCAACAATCCTCCCCTCAAACCAAGGACCACACCGCTATGGCCCGCAGTGTTTCCTCTGGCCCATATCGGCGAAAGCTTGTACCAACCGCCCGCGAAACACCATCGCCCTCGATTGCAAGACTTGATTCGCTATGTCGCACAAGGGGAACCCCACCATATAAAGCACACACACGGTCCACCCGGTCGGGCCCATCCGAACCATGGCTCTAATACCACTTGTAGGGACCGCAACCACCACCACCACTTTCCCACATTAGTGTGATATTGTCCGCTTTGGGCCCAGCCCGCACGGATTTGTTTTTGGGAACATCCCAAAAGGCCTCATACTAATGAAGTGGGTGGGTGCTCTTATATACCTTGCAATTGTTTCCTCAATTGCCGATGTGGGACTTTGGGTTGCACCCCAACACTTTCTTGGACAGAAGGAGTACATCATTAGTGTGCTTGAATAAGGTTGAAGAAGCATTGAAAGAAGGTAGCACATATCCATATATTCTTATATTAGCTTCTTACATGTGACTATGTGAGAAACCTATTATGACATATTTTGTGTTTGTTTAATGGTTTAATCTCGCACTCTCAGGTTTTGAGGAATGAGCATATTGTTGCTGGCTCTGGAATGCAAGAGTTCCCCTAAGATGCTTATGCTGGTCACAAGTATATAATCCTTGAAACCGTCGGATACATATTATAGAAGGATGTCCTTGAACACCAACTCTTACAAGCAAACACATTAGCTCTCAATTTACATTCAAACTTGCTTGGAGTAGAATTGATTAGGCATCTAGTTTTTCTTTTTTTTTCCTCCCTTATCTGGCAAGATGAAAACGCTAAAGGATTGAAAACATTTTTGCCACTAGACAAAAGCTCTTTTTTAAAGAATGTATAATAAATGTTGTGTCTAATCTATTGCTTTCCATATAGACCCTAACTTTAAGTATCTCTTGTGAGCGTGAATGGTTGTAAATTCTTTAATTTAGGTAGGTATGTATTGGGAAAATGAATCATTAATGTGCATTGGGGGGACAAAAAAATTGCAACAAACAAAAAAGGATATGTGGCTAATATAGATGAGACGGAGGGAGTATTAAGTTTTTCGAAAACAGAAACGACATATGAAAAACAAATGGGTCAAGAAAAAGATAAAAGATGGCTAGTGCATAAACTTACTCAATGATCCATATATAAAGATATGCATGCTAAATAGAACAAAACAAGAGTAGAACTTACATTGTCAACACGGATTTGGAGTCACCCAGATTGGAGGAGGCCAACGACGACCATAGTAAGAATTTTTCGGATAACAAGGCAACGCTTCAATTTTCCCATCTTCCAAGTTATACACACCCAAATCATGATCCCCATTAGCACCATCATAATTCCACTCAGAATAATCATCAGTATAATATATACAATTCCCTTTGCATCCCGGAAAACCAGAAGCACAAAATGCCAGCGAAGAATTTTCTCCCACAAATATTGCCCGATCATCCAATCTCGTCACAAGCTCCCACATCGGACCACTCATATCCAACCTAAAAACTCTAAATTCAACCGTCTTATACAATATGTCAAGTTGAAGTTGATCAACATCAAATTCCAATTCCAAATAACGGGTCACCAAGAACAAATCATCCACAGAACTAACCAAATATTGCATATCCCCACCAAGCAGTTTTGGGGTGTTAATAAACGAAACTCGAGGAGAGTCACCATGAAGATCACAAACCACAACCAATCCAAACTTATTCACCCCATAAAACAACCCCTTATGATATATAACATCCTCACCATAAGAGTGCACATCAGGTACAAATTTCCAACACTCATCACCTCTTTTACAATAAGCAAGATCACCCGTCTGATTTAGTATCGCCAAAGCAATATAATCATATTTATTCGAAGGACTAGCTGAAAAAATCACTTTCTTGATAAAAGAATCACGCATTTCCTTCAAATTACAATAGTACACATCACCTTCACGAGTCCTAAGTGTGTATTCCATCCCAATGTTATAGAAGGTGAAATTCATCACATTAGGGAACTTTGATAAGGGTGGTAAGTGGAGCTTTGACTTAGTCAAGGGATTAATAAGAAAAATTGCGGGGGTCTCATCGAGCATTACGAGCCAACCAAAAGATGATCCACAACGACGACGTGTGATGGAGACCTCAGGAAGGGTAAAGAAATGAACTTTATTATCGGAGAGGCTGTAAAATCCGCGACGGCAGGAGGATGAGGAAGATTGGTGGTGGGACCGGCTAGGAGGGAGCATTAACCATGGGAGTTGACAAGGGAGATTTTTGGGGGTTTTGGGAATGGAAGACCGCCAATTCAGACAAACGGAACGGAATCGAATATAGTCTTTGTGAATCTTGATCTTATTAGCTATGAATTCGACCAATTCCGGTGGAAGATCAGTCCAATTGACGTCTACTGTTATCTTAACCTCGTCCATTTCAATTTTCCAAAGTTGTAATCATTTCAGGGGAAGAAAAGCGAGAATTGCTAGAAATTAATCAAAAACAAGGGGATCAACGAAATTAGGGAACTGGGTTACCTGGAAAATGCTGACCTGAGGTGGCTGGAGGCGGCGATGTACTAAAAGAAGAGAGGGGAAAAGGAAAGGGAAAAGGAAACGGCAGGGGTTGCCTTACCGGCGGCGAAGGCAGCCCCCCTTTGATCTATAAAATGCTTTGAATTGTTTACTTTTCTATGAATTCTCGGAGAGATTGAAAAGTTGGGAGGAAGGACTGGTATTTATTTGCGGTGGCCATGGGAAACGAAATTGACTTTCACAAACGTCGGATTGGAGGCGATGCCTCTATAACTGCTACTCCCTCCGGTCCCCGTTCTTACTTTTAGTTAGTCTCCGACTAAATTTTTTACGGGCTATGGACTCTAGGGCCCTAGGCCTAGATACAAATAATATTTAGGAAACCTGAGATCACTAATTCCCCATACATCTCTCACTTGTTTTGCACCTGCTAAAGTACTATTCTACCCTCATATCTCTTCCCAACTTTACTTTTTTGGTCAAATTTTAGTCAACTCTTATAACTTGAACATAATTATATATAAGAGTTTAAAAAATTACTTTTTGATTTTTTTTACAAAAAAAAATAATTTTTTTTTTGGTCAAATTTGGTCAAACTTGGTCAAACAGTAGTCAAACTCTTATAACTAACACATAAGAGTCAAAAAATTCACTTTTTCCATTTTTTTTACAAAAAAAATATTTTTTTTGGTCAAACTTGGTCAAACAGCAGTCAAACTCTTATAACTAACACATAATTATCATATAAGAGTTACAAAAATTATTTTTTTCACTTTTTTACTAAAAAATAATAAATTGTTTTGTTCCAATTTGGTCAAACAACAGTCAAACTCTTATAACTAACACATAAGAGTAAAAAAAAAATCATTTTTTCCATTTTTTTACAAAAAAAATAACAAAATTTTTTGGTCAAATTTGTTCAAAGTTGGTCAAACAGCAATCAAACTCTTATAACTAACACATAAGAGTCAAAAATTTCACTTTTTCCATTTTTTTACAAAAAAAAATAATTTTTTTTTGTCAAACTTGGTTAAACAGCAGTCAAACTCTTATTACTTACACATAATTATCATATAAGAGTTACAAAAATTATTTTTTTCATTTTTTACAAAAAAGTAATATTTTTTTAAGTCAAATTTGGTCAAACTTAGTCAAACTCTTATAACTAACACATAAGAGTCAAAAAATTCACTTTTTTCATTTTTTTTTAAAAAAATAATAAATTTTTTTGGTCAAACTTGGTCAAACAGCAGTCAAACTCTTATTACTTACACATAATTATCATATAAGAGTTACAAAAATTACTTTTTTCATTTTTTTACAAAAAAATAATATATTTTTTTTGTCAAACTTGGTCAAACAACAGTCAAACTCTTATAACCAACACATTTAACATATAAGTGTCAAAAGTCTTATGAACATGTTCATAAGACTAAAGTCTTATTTGAAGTTGTTCATAAGACTAAAGTCTTATTGAACATGTTCATAAGACTTTGCTCTTATGAATAATAATGTGTATTATAAGACTTTTATTCAGTCTCATTGAAACATGTTTCATTTGAACATGTGTTCATAAGACTAAAGTCTTATTGAAGCTGTTCATAAAACTAAAGCCTTCATTGAACATCATAAGACTAAAGTCTCATTAAACATCATAAACTAAAATTTCATTTACATGTTCATAAGACTAAAGTTTCATTTAACAAGTTCATTTGATCATGTTCATAAGATAAAGTCTTATTAAACAGGTTCATAAACTAAAGTCTCATTGAATAAAAATGTTTAAGAACTTAAGAACCAAAAATCTGGAGATTTGTCGGGTCAAATGCCATCATGTTCATTGAATTGGTTTCTTTCAATCCACTAATTAGTTCCACCATTTGAATATTCACACCCAAACACTATTGTGAATCCAATTGGTTCCCTTCATTTAATTACAACACCTCTCTTTGTTTCTTTAATTTTCAGACAACTCAAATTCAAATTCCTTTAAAAAAATTACAATTGCAAGTCTTTTTGCAAATCTGAATGGATACCTATCACAAATTGAGCAAACTATAGAGAGGGCGTTTGCTTTATATCACAAATACTAATTTTATTCAAATCCTTTCGGGTCTACCACTTCACCTCCGTTGAACTTACCTAATCATTTATTTGCTACATCGTCTTCACCACCATCGACCACCATTGATGCCACACTCGGATCTGAAGTGCAGAGGGAGAAATCCGCCGGAGACATAGCAACGACGCCGTCTTTTAGGTACTGATCGGAGATGAGAGAATCACTCCAGATCTACAAAGATCTAAAAAGACGTCGTCTGATAATGTACACCAACCGGAGATGAATAGATCTGGCTGGATTTACTGCCGGAAGTGACCTCATCGCCTACCGAGAGCCAGCTTGTGCAAGTACAGAAACATCGAGAGGGAGGGGCGACGTGAGGTTCCGGTCGCCGGAGATGAGGGGTTAGAGAGAGAAAGCGCATCAGTTGCGTGTTATAGAGAGAGAGCGGTGAGTTGAAAAGGGAGAGGAGGGAGTAGACGGCGTTGGGGGAAGGCCGACGTGAAGTGACGGTCGGAGACTTAGAAGTGAACTGGAGCGTAGAGAGAGAATCGCCGGCGGCGATCGGAGGAGGAAGAGAGAAGGTGCGAGGGTTTGGAGAGAGAGAAAGCGTGTGTGTTTGTGTGTGAGAGAGAGCGTGTGTGTGTGCAGTGCGTGAAAAGTGTGAGATGAGGGAGGGGAGGGTTTTTAGGATTTGTTGTTGACTGGTCATGAGGGGTGTGGTGGGGAAATTTTATCTCGCCCCAGCTCCTTATGTGGTATTTGATCTGGGTGAGGTTTTATTTGTAATAAAATCTGGCATTAGGGGCCCTAGGGGAAAAATCCATTTTTAGTTGTTTTATTATTAAAAGTTAAAATGAACAATAGCACCTACTAGGGGTGAGCTCAGCGGTTTTTGGCAAAACCGTTACTGAGCTGAATTGGTCGGTTTCTGATTAAAAAAACTGTCACCATTCGGTTTATGGTCGGTATCGGTAGGGTCGGTTTTTCGGGTTCGTTATGATCGGTATCGGTAGGTGTCAGTTTCTTGCTGATTAATACTATTGGGCTTAATTGGCTTGTTTGGGCTGAATAGGCAGCAATGATCAGCAGGCCCGAAAATAAAAAGGTCCACAAGTTTGTATGTAGTTAATGTACAAAATGATGAAATATACTCTTGGGCTTAAAGCAAGCAAACTACTTTAGAAAATATGTATATATATTGATATCAAAACGACGTTAGTATTGCTATTCGGTTCGGTACGGTAGCTACATCGGTTTATTTATAAAAAATAAACTGTGGCCTTTGCTCGGTTTTTGTCGGTTTTCCCTGCACAACCCTAGCACCTACCGTATTTGTCAATCTCATAACAAAAACTTTTTACCTACCTTTTTTTAATTTTATATTTCATACTCACAATATTTACTTTTTTTTTTAATCTCCGTACAAAGTCAAACTAAATTTTAGTAGAAATTATATTAATTTTGTAAATGAGTACTATAATACTACCCAAAGTAAAAAAAAAAAAAAAATTATGTATCAGACGTTTTTGTAAAATGAGTACTCCTACTACCCAATGTTTTTGTAAACGCTCTTCCAATATTTGCTCACCGTTCCTGTAATAAACTGGGAACCGTTCTTCCGACTAGAATAATATAGTGAAAATGAGACTCACACTTAAAAAAGCGAGGTGGTCTCCCATGAGAACAAGGGGATCCGTCTTATGCATGAGACAGGTCGCCCCATGACCCATGGGCCGAACCCGCCCGTGGCAACCCACCATTGGCGGAAAATTTTTTATTATTTATTTTTTTTTGGTTTTTTTGAGTTTTTATATATTTTTTCGGCTTTTCAGTGTTTAGCAAAAAATAATAGTTACCATCTCTTAAAGTAACATTGTTCATAAGAAACGTAATACTTGTTTTAAAAAAACAAAAGCTCGTTTTTACCCATTTGAAAAGTAATAACTTATGTATATGAATGTAATAGTAAGTTTATACAAGTAAATGTAACACTTTGATTGACGAAATTGTAACAGATTTCTATAGATAATGTAATACTTTTACATGTATCATGATTAAATTTGACCCCATTGTAACTTATTGTTTGAAAACAAATAGATATCTATACATATGTATTACAATTATTTACAAATACTATTACATATAAATAACACGTTTGTTACATTTTAGTTATAATAAGTATACTTTTGGCAAACGAA
>JAOWBW010000296.1:2261549-2327651 GCA_026119855.1 Campanula takesimana | reverse complement strand
TAAGTTAAGTGCACCTCCATACTGTTGGTGAGTTTCCCTCAAATATTTGTTAGTTACCCGGTTATGCTACTGCACATCTATTGATTCAGATCACAGATCTTTATCATATACTCCGACTGTCCCAATATGATGTTCCCATGTTTCTAGCTGTCAATTCGAAGGAACTTTGAGCAATAATTTTAGGTTAATTTAATATCCTAATAAAATTATAAAACTTGTTATCGACATACCGGTACAAATGCTATCAATAACGATTTTTAGATTTTCATTAGGATAATTATATTAACCTAAAGTTAATGCTCAAAGTTCATTCGAAATGACAACTGAAAAAAGTAGGAACATCATTCTGGGACAGAGGGAGTAGATTTGTAGTCATTTGAAACTCCAAGAACTAACCAGGCTTGAAAAAAGTTTCATATTTAGAATCCTTTTATTCAAGCTTTAAAAAGAGGTCATTTAGGAATCTTTTCATTCATGGATGAATAAACTATAAGAAATTGTTTGGTTTTGCCAATGGCAGTTTTAACTTCGGAAGAGGTCTTACAGGCTGTTTTTTTATTCCAGCTGCTATTCGACAAGATGATATTTTTCACATGCACAAACTTGCTGCGATGTTATTATACATTTTGACCTGTATTTAGTGGGTGGCGTTCTCAATTATTGTCCATGCTTTCATTTGCTCACATGTGATGTTCTTGACATCAGTGGCGAAGCCATTTGAGTCTCATGGACCCCCCTTAATTTTGAAATTGTGTCTTTTTCACCCCTTTAAATTTTAGAAAATACTAGCATTTTTATATCAAAACTAGTATTTTTTGTAATTTTGACCCCCCTTAAATTTTGGAAAAAATACCACTATATTACAATTTTGACCCCCTTCATATAAATTCCCGGCGTCGCCACTGCTTGACATGCCTGCCATGCATTATTTTTTATTTCCTGCAAGTTTCATGGTAACTAATCTATCGTGCAGGATGGCCTTCTACCAAGGTCCACGCAGCTCCAGGGGGTGGATCTTCGCTGGGCTACCTTTTTGGTGATGGCAGCAAATAATTGCATTATTATTACCAGCTAGAAGATAAACTGTGTCGAGTGTCAGTCAATTATGCTTGAAACAAGCTACGTTTTATGTTTCGTAAGCTTAGGAAATGTAATGTAATATCTCGTTTTTTCAGAGCTTGCTGTTGTCTGAAAGTTGTTTGCAAGCCTGATGCCACCCTCTCCGTGTCAGTTTGTTAAGCAGACCTATTTTTATTGCATTATTGATAATGTCACTTATTTCAAATTCAGATTTTTTGCATGCAGTGTTTGGTCTCTTCTTTTACAGATTTTACTAAACCTTTCATCAACCAACATCATGTTCTAATTAACAATGTTGACATATGATGAAATAGGTAAAGGTGTTACTGTATACTCCCTCCGTCCCATCAAAAAAAGGGTATTCTTAGTCAAACTTACTTGAATTTTTAACTAGTAGTTTGGATTGTTTTCACTCCCCACTCATTCAATCACTTGGTTGTGATCACAGCCATTCCCCGAAAAGTGGGGGAATCGTCCGCTCTCGTTCATGTGAGCTTTGCCAAGGCTTACAACGTGGACTTATCCCAAAACCAATTGGCAATGGGAGGATTACTCCAGGATTTTTATATAGTCAATGCATGGCTTGTTAATTCCCGATGTGGGAGTAATCTAGTACGGAACTGAATTAGACTTGAAGAACATATTTGCATTGACATCACTGGTACAGTTACTTCATCTCATCTTTTTTCTAAACAAAAAAATATCACCCATCCCTTTTTTTTTTTTTTTCCTTCACCTTGTTTCCAAAGGAGAGGAGTTGCTAACAACTAAGCAGCAAGAATGCATAACCTGCCTACAATGTCGATGTTACGGTTTCAGAATGAGGTACAATTAGAGAATTAGTACATCAAAATGAGCAAAATGTTGATTAAAAGCGAAATATGCATCCCCACACCATATCACCCCCCCCCCCCCCCCCCACCAAAACCAATTTGAGGATCATCTGTCATATCTTCTCAAATCAAAACCATATCACCATCCACGTCAAACTGTTTGTACAGGAGGAGGGCTTTTGTTCAGCAGGCTCGGTTCTTCTGTTAAGGCTCTGCCATCAACTGCAAAAGAAAAAAAATATGAGAGTACGAGACAAACCATCATGTTTGGATCAATGGGGCTTGCAATCTAACGGTTTACATTTTACTCTAAATTTTTTTTAGTCATAATTATGTTTCGAAATGCAGAAAATTGCCCAATGACTTGTAGTGACGACCCATTTTTCTTCAGGTAGTTCAGTAAAACTATCAATTTGAGCATTATATACAACTCCATACAAGGTAAAACCATCGACGGAAACATTGATATTCAAATAAAGCAAGGGTACTAAATGCATGTTTCAGGGAAGTCGTATCTTATCTCATGTCCAACATCATCCTTGACAAATTTTTAGATATCAAAATTAGCCATTAAAAGCGGAATCTTTATCCATATGGGCCTAACCCAAAGGAATACCTAAAACTGGGTTAGAATGAGGACAGGAAAAGATAGTATCTAGCTCATTGACATGATTGTATGGCTAAATATCAATATCTAAGGATATAAGTTGATGAACTTAAATCATGACTTTTTTCAGGTATAATAATATACGGAAATTAGATAATAAACATGCCAGTGAAGGAGACACTATATTTTGGATTGTACTCCATACCTTGATTAGGGAGTGAAGTGCCGGAGTCCTTGGCTGCAGCACCCACGTTCTCTTCTGTGTTTACAGTGGACTGGGGTGCATCAATTGTCTGGTTTTTCTCCAAATCTCCGTTAAATACAACAGGTGATTTTGAATCTCCAGGGACCTGCTGAGAAAAATCGAAAAATGTTAAACAACCCAAACATTGGGCTGAATTACATTAAATATTGGAGAGTGAATATAAAGAGGTGCGCCTGCTTTTCAGCAGTGCAGCCACTGCTCACGGATTATATCTACTCCCTCCGTCACGAAAAAAGAGTCTCACTTTAATTTATTAAGCTGGTATTGATAGCATTCTTAAAGGTGGAACAACTACAATTTTCAAAAATTCATGAGTATAGTTAAAATATTCATTATTTTTGGTCGCAGTTCAATCATTAGACTTAAGAATTAAACTAAAAGCTTTTTTGGGAAGGTGGGAGTATATCACAAGCCTACTACGTTTACAGCCCCAGCCACGTATATTGAGCCAATAAATTTTGAACCTTAATATTGTAAGGTCCACAACCATTGAGCTTCACTTGTGAAGAATGAGATAACTGAAGCGAGATGTTTCCCCATATCATGGGTTTGACTGCATGAACCTTATGCAGGTTCAGTCCAGCACAAGATAATTGGTCAAAATTCAAAACCGAAGTCATGTCCTTGATTATATCATGCATGTCACTTTTCATAACTCAAACCCCCAACTAAATTTCTACCATGTCCCTAGTTGAATTTCCATTTTTAGGAGATTAAGGAAGTTGACATTTAAGCATTTTTGGTGCTGCATACACATAAGTAGCCATAATGAGTAAACTATGTCATTGCAAGTGCAAATTAGAACTTAATAGGAGTAGTTTATAGGACGACTGTAGCAACTTCACTAGAAAATGGATCCTCTTTTGAGGACAATTCTTTTGGAAAATGGACACTCGTTTAGGAGGAGACAGCGTAGTATGGTTGTGGACATTGATATTATAGCTCCTTCTTAATCGGAGCTCAAAATGGTCCATGTTATATGTGCCCGAAGCATATCAATGCATCGAGATGATAAATTGAAATAGTCGAGAATATATCTCTTAGGAAAGCAAAATAAATCCTAGCATGTTAAGGAAGGAGGGATATGACTAAACAAAACAAGATCAATGGTTAATATCTTCAATAGAAATATAAGGGTAAAAATTATAACCTCACAAGAACCGGAAGCATTAAATGTCGTGCAATTCTTCATAATTGAAGCAACAGCAGCAGCTTGAGTTTGAGCTTCAGGTGATACAAACTGCTTCTCATGAATACCATCTAATTGGCAGTTACCAGTTACATCCTGATTGATAGATTTTTCAGTTTCGGATCTAGGATTCTCACCATCATGTGGTTTAGGAATGCCACCTTCCATGGCACCTGTTTTCCTGTTTTTGATTTGTCAGAGGATTAGGCATACTCGTATTATGTGCCCAACAGTTAAACAAGGTTTACGACATACTCTCTCCGTCCCGGAATAATAGTGGTTAATTTGATTAAACTTTAGCCAAAGATTTAGGAAAAAAACAATGATCCCAACGAAATTTAAAGCTTGTTATTGATATCCCATTACAAATACTTCCACTAACAAATTTTAGACATTCATTAGGATAACCAAATTAATGTCAAATCATTGAATCAAACTTACCAATAAATAAGTGGGACTATCTTTCAGGGACGGAGGGAGTATGACCTAGTTCTTACCTAATAGAACCATCATCAGCTGTCTCAGTTAAGCTTGGCTTGTTGGAAAATAGAATTCCACGGAGAGGCTTTCCATCTATAACAGTTTCGATGGTGTATCCATCTATTAAGCTTTTAGTGACCCTGGCTTGAAATGTTTTCTTCCCAAGGGGAGTCTGGTATTCGTTTAAATAAACATTCTGTCTGCCTGCCACTGAATCAATGGCCTTCAGTATTTTGATGAATGCAAAATATAGCAGCAAGCCAACATTTTTATTGAGCATAGACAAAAAAAAAAAAAAAAAAAAAAAGGCCATCACATATTTGAAGACATCTCAGAGCTCCCTCAACTCCCCCCCTCCCCCCCCCCCCCCCCCCCCCAAGAGAGACTGAATTTTATGTCTTTGGTTTATGCGTGTGCAAGTATATAATTTTGGGCCTGGACCATATCCGCCATCATCCGCACCATTTGTTTGTTAACGCTGACATTCTAACACAACTGTCAGCAAAAAAGACATTTAACATTTACCCAATACTTAATCTTATCTCCATCACGCTCGGAACTTAAGTATTAATGGAAATAAATACACCGATTTGACAGATACTATCAAGACCTGATGAGTGAGACTACTTGCTGTTACATTTCTGGAAAAGTGAAATATTAGATAACGTGTAAATCCTATATAATACTGAAGCACAGGTGCAAAGCAATGCACTGTCAACTAAACATTCTCCCCTAACTAATTTATTTCAGCTACATAGATCCCTTTTTGCCATCCATTTTGTCCAATGTAAGATCATTAATCAAACCTTATTCACTCATATCCCTCCAAAATATTGTTATACATGTTCTCGTTGGTGTGTTTGATATTTGATACTATCATACTTCCTAAGAGTGAACTTAAGCGGTTTAAATTGTACATTTCTAAACATTCTCAAGAACTCCTTTTATCACAAAACCGCAAATTATTTTGGTCACTAGGTACCTGCAGTAGGGCTACAAGAATCATACTCCCTCCGCCCCAAAATGATCTTCTCATTTGACTAATCAAACTTTTTAAGGATATGAACACATGATTCACTAGCCATGTTGTATTTATGCACATTTAAGCCCAAATTGTAGAAATAGGAAGAACTTTTTGGGACAATAAAAAATGGCAAATGAGAAAATCATTTCGGGACAGAGGGAGTATATGATGGGTGTGGATCTAAGTGTCTGACATGGCTGAACTTAAACATTGAAGTTTTCTGTGGATCAGAGTACTGAAATAGTACAAAAATTCAAGCCCACTGAACTTTTTCGTGAATTTTCAAGTAAAAAACCATTATTGAGAAAATAGACGAGAACCAAAACACTCCCCTCCATCCCAAAGTAAGGTTCACAGTTTGCTTTATTCCCAAAATAGCTAATTATAAACAGTGTTTCGAACAAGTTTGTCCGTGTAATGTTTGTAAGAATTAAAAAAAAAAAAAATTGTACTTTTTTGAAAAATGAATAGTGTTTTGGACAATTATGTCCTCACCCACTTGAATTGTTTACCATTTTATTAGTCTTTCCTTGGTAAGCGTGCAAATCTAAAATGTGAACTTTACTTTTGGTTGGAGGGAGTATTACTAAATCCTTTTTTTTTTCAATTAAAAAGAAAACAGTACCACGTGAAATTATGGAAGAGTATGCAAACAATTTCCACAGGAAAGCCTTCAAAGCAAAATCATGCCTGGTAAGCACATTTTTGAGCTCAATATAAGGTCAGTAAATCAAGTCCTTACTTGGTTGGACATGAGCAGGTACAGGCATGGGTTGGTGAGGAGGAGCATTTGCCTCAACCCTGACCATCGTCCTATCATTCACAGGAGAGACAATATGTTGGTCTTGAGACTTTAACTTTAATTGCTTCCTCAATGACAACTTCTCCAGCCTTCTTTCATCTCTCTCGTTTTCGCTTGAAAGTCCTAGCACATATACTCCTTATAATTAGACTCTAGGTTTGCACGTAACGGAAATCTTCAAAAAAAAAAAAAAAAAATTGAACCAAAATCTTCACTTCTAGAAGTGAAAAAGAGATAAAAGTGCAGGCTAAACCTGTGAATAAGTAGAACATATCATCCAATGCTTCAAGATTCTTATCACAACCACCTATGAATGCAAGAACACCTCCTTGTTGTGGATCCAAGCTGTCCCCAGCCATAGAAAATCGAGGAGAAGGTCCCACGCCTGTAGTCATCACCTTGGTCCACACACAAGTATCTGCACAAATGACCTAGAATTAATGTTAACCAGGTTCTTGCCTAAATCTGAGGCAAAAATAAATGTTTTTTGACCAATAATGGGACATTATCCAGGAATGGGGAAGTCTTAATCATGAGGAGAGGTCGTAGTAAACTAAACTCTATCTAAAGATCTTATAATACGTACAAAGATCAAGCATATAGATGTCATCGTAAAGGTTTTGCTCATCGGTGAAACCCCCAAAGACAAACAAATGCTTCCCTAACGCAACAGTCGTATGACCAGCTCGGGGTGACAAGGGTTGACCCGAAGTGCTCAGCTTCTCCCAGAGAAGAGTATCTATAGAAGGATGGGTATCAAAATCAGCAACATGTACAACAAAATCATGATTAATATTTCAAGTAAATTCATAGTTTTGGAAGTCAATTTAACACTATACCTGTATCGAGGACATGGACATCTGATAGATAATAATTATCCGTGTCTTCGCCACCGATCACAATAATTTTGTTCTTCCAGGATGAGCATGTATGGCTATCTCGCTTGGCTGGTGGAGAGCCTGATGTTTGAACACGCATCCATACCATTGTCTCTGTAAGATTATGATATGTTTTAGTATTTGCTTTTAACATAATCTGAATTAAGTTACTCCCTCCGTCCCAAAATGCATGTCCAAAAAATGTTCAAATTTACTCTTGATCAAGAGCAAATTTTAAATTATGTTAGACATCCATTTTGGGACGGAGTGACTATTATTTTACTGGACTCAGATCTCAAATTACATGACCCCAACATGTTATTGAAACATAAATATAGCTATAGCTTCATTATACTTGCTCAGGAAGCAGAAAAGATCATATTTTTATTGCAGTGATCTACAATATCATGAAAGCAGCCTCATTCAATCACTTGCATCCTCTTGTTCGCCAGATCTACTAGAAACCACCCTTTCTGACTTAGAGAGAGGGGCGAAAGGGAGAGAGAGAGGGGATAGAACAAGAGGTACGTTGTAAAAGCAACACTTCTAGAAGGAGGTTGTAGCTATAAGGCAGCAATTACATAATGAAGAGGGGATAAACATCAACATAGCCCGTGCCAAATTCATGATAAAAGCTTACCAGTATTTAAAATGTATAGATCATCGAAATATTCTTCGACAGGACGATTGGAAGATTTGCCGCATCCACCAAATATAAATAGTCTTTTGCCAATAACCGCGGCACTATGGCCTTCCCGTGCCTCCGGTCCCTCACCTCTTATATAGGGTGAGCTCCATGTGTTTAAATCTATGAATATAATCACGTCAGCACTTCTATACCATCTAACTATGAGACAGAGGGATAAATGGAAAAACAATCCAGACAGCTATAAGTAAAGTACAGGCTCATAAAAGAGTAAATACAATCCTAATCTGCAAATTATCAACCAGATGCGTATAATGATGTAAAAGAGCCGACTAAGCATTGGGTATTCAAGCTCAGCTCTTTCATTTACAATCAAGCTCAAGTCTCGGTCGAGCCAAGGAACTGTTGTTTACTCATTACTATTTTGAATAATCTGAAACATCTAGCCTTGTCATTCCTTTCAGTGCCTCCAAATTCGGACTCAAGCCGGGGAGGACCACAAGGCGGTAAAGCTCTCACTACTAAGTTTATTAGATTACTTCTTGACCAAGTTATAACAAAACAAGTTCATTCAACACTAACTCGGAGTTATACTGAAAAACATATCAAAATCAAAATAGATACTCCCTCTGTCCCGAAAAAATCTTCCGGTTTTTTTGTTGTCAATATGAAGGTACTTGTACTTTAGGAAATGATTTCAGGTTAATTTAATTATCCTAAATTAATGAACATCTAAAACTTGTTGTTGGTAATTTATAATCGCCGATCAATAACAAGTTATAAATTTTTATTTGGATAATTAAATTAACCTAAATTTATTGCTCAAAGTACCTTCGTAGTAACAACAAAAAGAGTGGGAAGACCATTTTGGGATGGAGGGAGTAGTATATAAGTTGAGAGCACCAAGATTAATCGAGCCAAGCTGGGCTCTTTTAGACTTGGAGTCGATAATCATTTTCGAGCTCAACTTGAACACAGATGACTCGAGCTTTAAACAAGTATGTTTATTCAGTAAAGTTCAAAAACTAAGAATTCCCAAGCCAAGTCAAACAATTAGTTCAACAATAAGTAGCCTACTTCAGTTCAAGCTACTAAACCATAACAAGCAACCAAGCAAAATGGGAAAAAGTAAACTCTATGTCCTTCACAGATCATCTTATTGGGTACACCATCTACTGCACATTGCCCTCCCCACGAATTAATTTAATGCTTTGACTTCGAGACAGAACTTGTTCCTCCCTCCTTTCTTATAGGAATCTGGAATCCAAGACATAATTCGCAAAAAGAATACTTGTGGCTTTACATAGTCGTCAAATTCATTTTCCTTTTCTTTTACTACTATAATTCTAATTTTGGCATACTATTGATTAAGTAGTGAAGTTGGAATCTTGAGTGTTGCTCATATCTACATCTACCACAAGACTCAAACACCAAGGAGAAAAGATTAACATCAACTCACCAGTATCCAAAATATGCAAATCCTTAAGAGGGTTCTTTCCGTCCGTCCCCCCAAAAACAAACAATTTATCTCCAACAGTCGTACAAGTGTGGCTGTCCCTAGGCGTAGGCAGTTCTCCTTTCATCACAGGCTCACTCCATCTCTTTGTCTCTGATCACAAAATAGAACAAATCAAAACAACCACCTCAAATCAAAAATCACCACTCCAAGAAATTCACATATGAGAACATGCAACAACACATCTGTCTCAAAATTATTATAGCATTTTCCTAATCAAACTTTTTAAGGTTGTTGGCAATGTCATAAAATTGCATTCAAACAATTTCCCCTTTTTAGAAAGGCTACACTTGGGACGGACAAAAATCAAAATACTACTAATAAGGTCCCAAATGGGAATTCACCCATCAAAGAAATCCATTCCATTCAATCAAACAAAACCCTAAAATAGTTCAAACAAAATTACATACAAAAATCAATGAAATAACAAATTTGTGCAAAATCAATTAAAAAAAAAACGAAATGGGGAAAGATTCTTGGAGATTCCTCACCAGTTTCGAAGACATGAACTTGATTGGTCTGACAATTATCTTTGCCATAACCACCGAAGACATAGAGGAGCTTGCCTCCTCTAACGGCATTGCAGGTATGTCCCCACCTCTTTCCGGGCCCACTACAAATTCCTTGCCCTCCTTCCCCATGTACCTGCAACCTCTCCCACCTCATTTTTTCTTCTTTCCCCAAACAGATTTACCCAGAATCCCTAAATTAAAAAATTACTAAGAAAGGATTTTTACAGGGAGAAGTGAATTGGGTAGATTGTTTAATTTTTGATTTAAGGAAAGATTTGGGTTTAAAAGTGTTTGTTGGATCGAGTTACTTAGTGGTGCATTAGAGTGAAACAAACAGCCAATTTACAAGTGTCCTAACTCCACACAGAAAGCTGGGTTTGTGAATATCGACCTTTTGAGAGGGCTAATTTGGGCACAATAAATAACACACTTCTTTTATTTTGACCCAGCACACTCTAATAAAAAACACCAATAAGATTTGAATTGGTTTTGGGGAAACTAGTTTCCCCCTAATGTTAAAAAAAGACCGGTTTTGGACAACCAGCAAACCAACTCCTACCTTTTCTGAACCGGTTCTCGCTCATTAAAAAAATCAGGGTATAAAAAGTTAAAAACACGCAGTAGCAGGGCAGTCGTAAAGAAGAAAACAGAGGTGCCGTTCTTCCGCCATTTCTCTCTCTCTGTCGCCATTGAAATAGGAGATGGAGATAGAGACATTGGATGAAAATGTCGAATTAGAGGAGATATCTATTACAAACGACAATGAAAATGAAGATATGGAGATCGAATCAGGTAATAATCTGCATTTTTTTCTATTTGAAATTGAAATTGATATTCGAATGAGCTAATTGATCTTATTGAAATTGATTTTCTCCTTATAGAAGATTGAGATGGAGATGGAGATAGTAGATCACAAATGTTATTGAATCAGAGGAGAATGAGATTGAAAAGGACAATAAAGATCAATTGGAAGAGATGAATATCTTCATTTGGCTCAAAAACACCAGATCTACACTTAATTTGAATCATGTGGCCGTTTGCTGCTCAAATTGAAATATAGATGTTCAAACTGCTGAAATTGAAATAGAATTGATTTAGTGTAACTTGTTGCTTTAGTATAGTAACTTGGTGTTTTTGTATTGTAACTTGATGTTTTAGTACAGTAACTTGATGTTTTATTAGTGCAACCTGGTGGTTTATCAAGTTATGTTGTATCAGATCTATACTTGGTATTTTAGTAGTGTAACTTGTTGTTTGAACAGATTGGTTTATATACACAGCCCATTATTTCCACAGCCCCATTAAATTACCAAAGTACCCCTATATATATATATTTTTTTTTTCAATTTCACTCTCCCTCACGTTCGCTCCCTAACCCCCTCTCTCTCTCTCGGTTTGAAACGACGAAAGAAACGAACGGTCTCTCTAACGTCTCTCTCACCGTCGTCGCTCACCGTCGCCGTCGTCTTTCTCTCTCGCTCGCTCTGTTCTGTTCTTCTCTCTCACCTCTCTCTCTCACAGTAAAAAAAAAAAAAAAAACTTTCGAAATTGAAATGGTGAAACTTAAAATACCCAAGACCGCCGCCGGGACCGCCGCCGCCACAACCGCCGCCCACATCGCCGCCGGTACTAGCTCGTCTACAGCGCCTGTGAAAAAGGTAAGCAATTTTTAACCTTATTTTACATTTCTATATTCCCAAAGTACGTTGTATTTTCTGAAATTGAAATTGGTGTGTCTCGTGTAACACCACTCGAGATGCATCTCGGGTGTGTTACACGAGATGTCATCTCGTATAAACCCACTCGAGATGCATCTCGAGTGGTGTTACACGAGATGTCATCTCGTGTAAACCCACTCGAGATGCATCTCGAGTGGTGTTACACGAGATGGATCCTTCTGAATATTGTGAATTATCAGTCAGCATTGTGTTCATTTATTTAATCTACTGTAACTGTCGCTAATGTATTGTCTCTTATTTGTGTTTTTTGTAGGCACGTGATCCTATGACCGTTTCAGCTAGAAAGAGGAAGGCTGAAGAGCGTTTGGAGAGAGGAGAAAACCGGAGCAAGGCTCGGAATGACGAGGATGCCACAGCTGATGATGAGCAGGAGGATAGGGAGGAGAGGCGGCAGCAGCTGATGATGTTCAGGAGGAGGAGGCGGCGGTCGATGGGGATAGTGAGGAGGAGGAGGAGGATAGTGATGATGGGGAGGAGGAGAGTGATAGTGATGATGGGGAGGAGGAGAGTGATAGTGATGATGGGGAGGAGGATGGGGAGGGGCAGGAGGGGGGGCAGGATGATGAGGAGGAGGAGGAGGAGGAGGTGGAGGTGGGGGTGCAGGAGGAGGAGGATGATGAGGATGATGATGTAGTAGAGCCGCCTAGACCTCTGAGACACGGGAGGAGGCGGGGTCAGGATGCGCCACCATCATGGCAGCTTCAGAGGGACCCCGGTGGTGGGCCAGAGGATGTTTCACTGATGTACGGGTTCGGTGACCACCGAGCCAGACAGATTTGGGGTGACTCTACTACTGAGGGATTGGTGACTTTCCATACGAGACTCACGCATCTTGCACAGTAAGCTTAGCATTAATGTGAAATGTTTTAAATATTGAAGTTATTTATACCACACACTCTAAATATTCCATTAATTATCATCCTATGCTGCTTTTCTTGAGTACTGATAATATTTTTTGTTTCGAATGAACAGGTTCAAGCGTGATGAGCAGCCGGTTGCTGATAGAGCCTGGCTGGCCCTCGTAGATGCATCTGGCCTCCAGCATCTGCATGATTCCGTCATTCATAGGCCTAACCATGCCCTCCTAACGGCATTTTTGGAACGGTGGTCTCCTGAGACTAACTCGTTCCACATGCCGTGGGGGGAGATGACGATTACTTTACATGACAGTTTTCATATCCTGGGTATGTTTTTATAACATCGCTTCGATACTCCATTCACAATTATATAACTGTCTACATATATTATATGAACTATCTACATTCATCTCTTATACTAAAATGTGTTATTGCATCTTCAATTTACAGGTATCAGGATTGATGGTGGAGTTCTTCGCTATACGGATCCAGCGCCTGACGTATCTGGCATCTCTAGACACCTCCAGTTGAGCGGCACTGGTTATTTATTGAGGGATGTCAGGCGTCTATTTACTCAGCGTAGAGGCGGCATGACAGATGCCCATCGTGCGTCCGCGTATATCCTGCACCTATTGGGTTGCACGATGTTCGTGGACAAGAGCGGGGATAAGGTGCCCGCAGCCTACCTGCCCCTGTGCATGGATCTAGCCAGCCTCCCCACTCTTTCCTGGGGATCAGCCACTTTGGCATATATGTACCGAGAGTTGGGGAAGGCGTCCAGATCCGGATGCAAGCAGATGGGCGGTTGTGCGGCTCTCCTAGAGGTACATCTTACTCTATTCACTATCTTTTTACTGTCTACTCCCCCCCTGTTATTAAATGTTGCATTTGAGTAGTATTTAATACTTTTTTACATACATCTCAGGCCTGGATATACGAGTACTTTCGGGTTTTCGGCGAGTTACTGACCCCCATTGGCAGCAGGGGCAGCCGAGAGCCCGTAGATGGTCTCGTGATGATTCGGCTGGGAGGACGTTCGATCATCTTGTGCAGTATCGCCACATTCTTGACAGGATGGGGGCTGACAGTGTGAGTTATTCATATTAAAACTATTATACGTTTTTGTGTCGTTCCTTCCGATATTCTGTTGACTTTGCCTAACAATGTCTACTCACAGGTTATTTGGACTCCTTATGGGACCGGGTCGGACGCGATACTGCCTGTTTCATACTACAGGGGTGTTATACGCTTTTGTGACATCACAGAGGCGTATATGCCTGATCGTGTGACTAGGCAGTTCGGGTACCAGCAGAGGATCCCCAGACTGCCCCCCATGGCGACCGAGTTATGCGTTTTGGCAAAGGGTCAGAAGGGGTACCAGAAGCGTTACGGTGACGGAGATCAGGTTTGGCAGGAGTGGGTGGATTTTGGCATGGCGGAGTTTAGGGCCGATGTCCGTTGGGGGCCACTATTTACTGGAGATCATCCCGTGGCTGTTCCCTTCGTGACTCCAGATTATATGTCTTGGTTTAGGGCTAGGAGTCATGTTTGGATAGCTAATCCGATACACGATCCACCCGGTGACATTCCACCTCCCCCACCTGATGTTCCACCGCAGCCTTCTGTCGCAGGGATTGCGGAGTTGCGAGCTATCATACTTCCATTTTTGTCGGATCCCAGTGCCCCCGAGCACTGGCTAGTTGGTCTTAGACGGGCCGGTGAGATTTTAGGACTTCCACCGCAGCCTTAGGATTTTATTTTATTTTTGCTTTTCATTGTATTGTAATGTAATGGACACATTTTATTCTAGTTTTTATTGACACCTCTACTAGTTTGTTAATATGATGGTATTTTTATTTTAGTTATCGTTTTAAATCCCACTCCCGATTCAATAGTTTATTCTAGTGTTTCGTAAAACCCCCCTCCCCCCCCCCCCCGAGGACATGATGTTTTGCTGTTGTTGTTGCTGTTGTGTTGTAGTTGCTGGTGTTGAGACTACTGATGTATCTCGTGTAAACCCACACGAGATGTGTCTCGTGTGGGTTTACACGAGATGCATCTCGTGTGTGTTTACACGAAACAAGTCTCGTATAAACCCACTCGAGATGCATCTCGAGTGGTGTTACACGAGATGTCATCTCGTGTAAACCCTAAAAACCCTAATAATGTCACAAATTTCTAACTCAATTTCCGTTTGGATTTTGAGGAAAGTGATACTAATGAAAAACACTTTAAATGTCATTAGAGCCTAGAAAAAAATAAAAAAAAATAAACTAGGTGGTCGTATACCATTTTCACAACATCGGGACATTTTCCTTAAAACCCTAAAAACCCTAATAATGTCACAAATTTCTAACTCAATTTTCGTTTGGATTTTGAGGAAAGTGATACTAATGAAAAACACTTTAAATGTCATTTTGAGCCTAGAAAAAAAAAAAAAAAAATAAACTAGGTGGTCGTATACCATTTTCACAACATCGGGACATTTTCCTTAAAACCCTAAAAACCTAATAATGTCACAAATTTCTAACTCAATTTCCGTTTGGATTTTGAGGAAAGTGATACTAATGAAAAACACTTTAAATGTCATCTAGAGCCTAGAAAAAATAAAAAAAAATAAACTAGGTGGTCGTATACCATTTTCACAACATCGGGACATTTTCCTTAAAACCCTAAAAACCCTAATAATGTCACAAATTTCTAACTCAATTTCCGTTTGGATTTTGAGGAAAGTGATACTAATGAAAAACACTTTAAATGTCATCTAGAGCCTAGAAAAAAAAAAAAAAAAAAAAAAACTTAGACATGTACCACTTTCATAAGATCGGGACATATTCCTTAAAACCTAGAGAAATGGGACATATTTGTAACTCCATTTCCGTTTTTAAATTTGACCAATGTCATACTAATGGAAATGTCTTAAAATGTCATTTAGAGCCTATAAAAAAATTAAAAAAAAATAAAAAACTTAGACATGTACCACTTTCATAAGATCGGGACATATTCCTTAAAACCTAGAAAAATGAGACATATTTGTAACTCCATTTCCGTTTAGAATTTGACCAATGTCATACTAATGGAAATGTCTTAAAATGTCATTTAGAGCCTATAAAAAAATTAAAAAAAATAAAAAACTTGTCATTTGGAGTTTATGACATCTCGTGTAGGTATACACGAGATGGTCAAGTGAATCTCGTGTAAACCTGCACGAGATGTTTAAATTCCATAAACCCTTTTTCCGCGACCATTGCATGAATTTGACGATTAAACCCTACTAAAACACACCCATTCTGAACAGAAACCACACAATATCCCTTTATCATTCAAAAATTCAATCTTTAAGTTCATAACATGGATTACTCACATAATAACATGGATTCCTCACATAATTCTCCACAAAATTCTTATGATTGTATTGACCTTGATATGATAGATTTTCTCGTTGATGAAGAAGAAGAAATCTTACAAAATATTCCTCCACATCAACATTCTCCAAGTTTCAATGATCCTAGCTTCGATGAAGTAAGTTTTTAATGTTTTTTTGTGTATTGTGATCAAAATCAAAATAAAAATCCCATCTTGTTTTAAAAATCCCATCTTGAATTAAATCACATGATATTTATTTATACAATCTTCAAATACACATGACAATAACAATGAAATATCAGATCAAATTCCAGTTTTCAATTTTTTTTTTCAATCTGTACAGGGAGTATCTCGTGTAAGTCTACACGAGTTTCATCTCGTGTATAGATACACGAGATAAATCTCGTGTAGACTTACACGAGATAGATGTATGCTGGGGCTTTGAAACTGACTTTTCATCTCGTATTTTGCAGGGTCCATTCCCGGATACCAGTGATGAATTCACGACATCAGAAATATTTCAAACTCGGGATGCACTTCTTGCACATGTACGGGAAATAGCGAGGGGTCGAAATATACACCTAGTTATACACAGCTCGAGGAATAGACGTGGAAATAAACTAGCATATGCTTACATCACATGTCATTTTGGTGGACAACACAGGGCCGGAAGATCAAATAACATTTGGAAGACTAGTACAAAGAAACGAGATTGCAGTTTTAAACTATACGCCACAGAGAGGGGTGTTGATGGGTCATGGGGTTATGTTGTGAGGAATGGCATACATAATCATGCCTTTCCTTTGTACCCGGAAGGTTTTCCTCTCGGGAAATTGACACCTGGGGAATATGACGCTGTGTGTACCGCAAGTGAATGTTCAGTGCGTCTAAATGACATTGTGGAAATGCTAAAGATGCAGGATGAGAAGAACGTGAGCACTCCGATGCACGTCCGGAATGCCGTGTCAAAATATAGAGAAGGGGAACGACAAGGGAGGAACCCGCTACAACAATTCCTTAAGTTACTCAGTGATAATGAATATACTAGCTACACGAGGGAAGACGCTGATACTGGCATGATCGAAGACATATTCTTCTCTCACCCATTAGCAATGAAGATTCTGAACTGTTTTCCATATGTTGTACAGGGTGACTGCACTCACAACACCAACTGCTACGGACTGTACTACTTGCAGTTTGTAGGTTTTACTTCCACCGGGCATAATTTCACAATAGCGTCTGCGTTCCTCAGGCATCAGAGTACGGGTGATTACGAATGGGCATTGAACAATTTGCACAGTCTGTTTACACCTCCCCGGTTGCCTACAGTTTTTGTCACTGATCGTGAGTTGGGTTTCATCAGCGCTCTCCGTACAGTTTTTCCCCACACCGCACACTTCTTGTGTCGGAGGCATATCGAAATGAATGTTAGAAGGAAAGGGTTGGAGCATACAGGTAGCGAGGACTTCGCAGAATCATTCATGAGGACGTTCAATTATGCAATCTCAGCCCCTAACCCCGACGAATGGGACTTACGTTGGGCAGAGCTTCGTGACCGTTTCAGATCTTATCCTGCACTATTGGATTACCTCCGCGAGACATGGCTTAATTTGTACTCTCAGAATATTCTGTCCATGCACACGGATGTGTTAACACACTTCGGGACCCATACCACAAACAGGACTGAGGGTGAGCATAACAGGTTGAAGAAGGCATTGGGGAGTGCTTCTTCTACTTTTGACACACTGTTTAAAAAGGCTTATAAAATCATAGATATCCAGCTAAAAACTATCAAACAGGGTATGAATAGATCAAGGACCAGATATCCAATTGATTTGAGGACCCGCAATCTATATCGCAACATATTCACTAGAGTGTCAACGGTAGCCTTTCGCATTATCAGACAAGAGCATGATCGAATTCAGAAAATCAAGCAGCGTCATAATGGGGGTTATGTAATCACTGAGGCTGCCTGCGGGTGTTACTACAGGCGGACACATGGACTTCCATGTAGTCATGAGATTGCACAGATAGAGGAGTGTCAGGGACGGATTGAGCTGTCCACGATTCATGAGTTTTGGAAGAAGTTGGACATTGAAGTAGACAACCCTTCATCTAAGGAGCCTGAACCGGTAAGGAGACAGTTATTCAAAACGATGGAGCCGGATCATATTTCAAAGCCGAATGAACCCCGGGCCGGAAGTTCCAGAGAACTGTCAGATTGGGAGCATACTAACAAATTTTTTTGAGTCCCCGCTACACCATCCTCGACTGGCAAAGGGTATATATCTTCATTCAATTATGTCTCAAATTTTTTGCTGTTGTATTGTTGCTGTTGTGCTGTTGTGTTGCTGCTACTGTTTAACTGCTGCTGATGTGTCTCGTGTAAGTCCATACAAGACATATCTCGTGTTGTATTACACGAGACTTGTCACGTGTAAAACCACACGAGATATGTCTCGTGTGGACTTACACGAGACACATCATCAGCAACATCAATTTTTTTTAACACTTTCAAACAAAAGTATGAATGCTTCTCACTCTTTTTTCTTTGCCCTATTTCAGGTCTAGATGTGCATTCATTGCATCGCGAGTCGGAGTCCACGGATCCACCAGGACGGATCCAGTAGTCGGTCAGGGTCGGGTCGAGGAGAGGGAAAGGGTGGACAGCCCAATTATACTAGTTTATACAGCTCCCCGTATGTAGAGTCTTTTCCGCCTTTCATTACCCCGCGTATTGGAGGCATCATAGATGTGGCATCAGATGGACATTGTGGCTATAGAGCCGTAGCAGCACAGATATACGGAGATGAGGAGAAGTGGGCTGAAGTGCGCACAGAATGT
Organism: Campanula takesimana; assembly: GCA_026119855.1. Classification (NCBI taxonomy): domain Eukaryota; kingdom Viridiplantae; phylum Streptophyta; class Magnoliopsida; order Asterales; family Campanulaceae; genus Campanula; species Campanula takesimana. The sequence goes on along the minus strand of JAOWBW010000296.1, from coordinate 2,309,013 downwards.
TACAATGAGGTGCTTGCTCGCCAAGACCTTTACGAAAGAGTTCTACCTTGGATATCGGTAAGAGAACTCTTACGTAAGATTGCTTGCTATAGCCGGACGGCGCCCAGTGATTATTGGATGGAGCTCCCAGATCTTGGGCACATCATTGCCACGAGGTATAATGTGGCGTTCATTTCTTACTCGACTAGCGGTGGTATGTTATGCCTTCCAGTGACTGCACCAGTACAACCACCGGTGAACACAGTTGTGGTGGGACAAGTCAATGGAAACCATTTTATAGCGGTATGAAACTTAATTGTCTCATCTATATTAGTTATATTTAGTTGTCTTACTTATATTCATTATATTTCATTGTCTTGTATTTAACTGTTATTACTTTTGCAGCTGCGCATGTTAGGCAATGATTACCCAATACCACCACCACCAAACCTTTATCGGAACCGCTGTGATCCAACCGCAAGCCAACTACTCCTCCCATACCAAGATAGGATAGCAGAGTTCAGTCAACTCTATGAGGAGGATACCGATGCAAGAAGACAAAGAAGATTACATATAGGATAGTATATGTGTAATGGTTTTTGATTTATCCAGTTTGTATGAATGTTTGAATTATATGCTTATCCTTGTTAACACTTTCATTTGGTATACAATTAGGCGATAGTATATGTGTAATGGTCTATTGATGTTTTGTGGAGATGTCCTATTTGAGAATCAAATTTCATTCCAAGTTATGTTTATTGTTGCTTTTGCTGTTGCGGTTGTGGAAAAGCAGGCTCAGATGCCTATGTCGTGTATACTTATACGAGATGAGAGCTTACATCTCGTGTCTACATACACGAGATATGATCTCGTGTGTACTTACACGAGATGTATCTCGTGTATATGTACACGAGATGTAAGCTCTCATCTCGTGTAATTATACACGAGACGTGCAAGGGCAGCGATGGAATTAAATGGGCTGTGTATTTACCGGGCTGTGTAACAAACAAACTTGATATTATAATAACGATGCAATTTTTATTGAAATGAGCATTTTGAACATCAACTTATAATATAACTTGGTATTGTTTTAGTATTGTAACTTGGTGTTTTAGTACAGTAACTTGGTGTTTTATTAGTGCAGTCTGATGATAATCAAGTTATGTTGTATCAGATCAATACTTAGTATTTTAGTAATGTAACTTGGTCTTTTAACAGACAAACTTGATATTATAAAAAACAACAAGTTAATAACTTAAAACAATAAGTTTGGACTTAAAAACAATAAGTTTGTATTTCAAAACAAAACGTTACAATTTCACTGACTAGCACCCTTTCTAGACCTAGTTTGTCTGACATATGTTGCAGTCGAACTACCAGCTTTCTTCCTCTTCTACTCGTTGTCTTTGCTCTCAACAACCTTGTCAATGTGGTCATATTTGATTGCCGGAAAGTATTCAACTTTATTCGACAAAGACTCTCTTTGCTTGTTTAAATCACTGAGAAACAAGTACCAAACTCAAAATACCTAATCAAGAATAAAAAAAACCGAACATAAAAAATACTTGAATCAACAGAATAAGCGAACAAAATAGAGTGAGAATCAAGCAAAAAAACAAAAAACTTGAAATCAACACATACCTCTATCACGCCCTGACTTCACTACGCCTTTCCTTGTTGTTTTGCTTATAATCAAACGGTAATTTGCGTCAAATAGAGTGAAATTAACGAACGACAGAAGGAGAATCAAACAAATTTTACTTCAAATTGGAAAAATTGAACAAAAGAGTAGAAGGTTAAAGGCAGTCTTCACCATTGGAAAGAGAGACGGCGCTGTGTGTTTTTTAGAGAGAAAAGGTACACGCTTAATTAGGTTTATCGGTTTAGTAAACCGGGTTAAAAGAACGACGTGGGTTTCAATTGTGTGTGACGGCTTCCTCTTCAAAACCGGACTTTTTTTAATTTCCCCCAAAATTTTGTGATAAGATTTTGACTCATCATTTTGTAAGCCACATTTTGTGACTTTAAATTTACCCTTTTTTGTGTTTTGGTCAATGTCCCTGAAATAATACTTCCTCTGTCCTAAATACTCGAATATGAATATTTATATTTATAAATTTTTGTTTCAAAATAAGTATTCTTTCAAAAAAATATATATATTTAAATGCTTTTATCAAAAAAAAAATTACTAGTTTCTTTGTAGTAGCAAAACTAAATGTATAAAAAAAAATAAAAAATATATAAAAATATTTTCCAATAAATTATATAAAATTAAAAAAAAATCTATTTTTTTAAAAATAAATTTTAGATATTCATTTATTTATTCAAAGATTAGGGACGGGACTGAGCTGGTATAGGGCAAGGGGATCAATTGACCCTAAACTTTCAAAAAATAACACTTTATCCCCTATAATTTTGTAAAAGAAAAAAAAAACAATGTACTGATAACTTTGACCCCCCTTAGATTTTGATTCAAATCTCTTATTTTCCGTTTTACTTTCATTGGAATAAAAAATACTTCTAAATAGTTATCATTACACTTGTTTAGAAAGTATATGAGTATAATTTACTATCCCAATAATATAACATAAATTAAAATGAATTAGTATGTGTTATTATAGTCCATTCTCAAAATCAGCATCATTTTTTAATTTGTTTTGATGATTCACTCCCTTATCAATTGGGATTTTTACCAATAAGTCCCTAAGAGAATGTGGTATTTGCCAATAAAAACACAACATTTTAGATTCTACCTTAGGGTCCCTAGGTTGAAATCAAAACTCCCATAAAGTCCTTACTATAATTTAAATGGCAAAACTACCCTCATCTCCCCACATATATACTGCGTCTCCTTCCTCTCTTCCCCCAAATTGTTTTGAAACCCTAACTCCCGTCTCTGACTCTAACTCTGTCTCACGTCTCCCCTCTCCCTTTCTCACCCGCATCTTCACCATCTCTACGGCGACGCTCTCTCTCCTCACCTGTCCAAAATGATGTCCGTTGTCTTACGCCGGCTCCGTGACCCTGACAGCGCGAACCCCAAGGGTTTAACTCGTGGCAATTTTGTTACAATTCGAGATTAAATAAAGGAGGGAGGTTGTAGACATAGACCTTACCGTGTGGACATTGAGCGGCATCATCATCGGAGCGGAGGGGAGATACGGCTGGAACAGGGGCGGGGAAGTGACGGCGGTTGAGGAAGGTGGCGGAAATAGGGATGGATCGAGCGGCAAGAAGGAGGAGGATCTGGAGGAGGAAGATTGTGAGGAGGAGCCATGTTCGAGGAAGATAGGGTTTGAGGGAACTGAATGAATTTTTGCGGGCTAAGAGTGGTGGTGGTGGAGGGCTTTTAGGTTTATCGGGAGAAGGATTGTTGGAAATTGGAAGCGTGAATGGAGCTATTATATTGACGGTGGTTCACGGTGGAGGAGAGGGTGCCGGAAAATGGGTTGGGGTTGTTGAATTTTTAAATTGGGCGAGTTTTTTCGGGGGGGGGGGTATGAGTGGTGGTTTGTGGTGGCAGCTGGAAAATAAAGGTACCATTGTTGGCTCTCATAGGTACCATTGTTAGTGCTGGTGGTCCAGTTAATTGAATTTTGAATAGCTTAATTCCTTGATTGGTTGAGTTTTTGAGTAGTGAAGCCACATAACCGTGAGATTTGAATATCAATTGTGAAAGTGCTGGTGCAGAAAGTACTAAGTGTTGGGTTTTGAGCAAACATGCGCAGCGGAATTAAAACCCAAAAGCCTAGATCCGATCACGATGATTAAATTAATACGAGGATGAATTTAGAACACTAACCGTGACGGAGCTTTAAAATTCTGAGATCTTCAATCTCTGTTCTTCGCGCTTCTTCGAATCACGAACGCAGGAACGACCGCAACACTTGGATCACGAACTTTGAAGGAGTTGATGCCAACGCCCTCTATGTTTATCCACACGCGAACGAATATCTAGAACGATTCTAGATCTGGATTGCTAGATCCATTAGAAAACACGCTTTTCTAATCTTCAAAGGCTATATGATTTTATTGGTGTTCTTGAGCTTTTGATTCTCAATCTAAACTCAAGAAATATGTTTCTCAAACACATGGAGGCTACCAATAATGATACAATATCAATCCATACTGATTAGGGTTAAGAGAGAGGTATTTTAAACTCATTAGTCCTAAACCTTTTAGGAGAAATAGGTCAAAACCCGTCAAAACACGAAATCAGATTTTGGGCCCAAACAGGGCCTGCTCGGCCGAGTCTTATAAGGTGCTCGGCCGAGCACCTCTGTGTCAAAACTTTCTGTTTCTTATGCTCGGCCGAGTCCTTTGAGGTGCTCGGCCGAGCACCAGCAAAAAGTCATTTTTAGCCTTTTAAACAATTCGTTCTTTTGTGTGTGACCCCATAGGATTATATTAAGTTGGCAATGAGTCCAACCAAGGTCAAACTCATAAATCATGAGCGGACTCTAGCAAGCCATCATGACTACCCAATTAATATAACTTAAAGAAGTTCGTAATCCTCAATAGAATATATCACAATCCTTTTGTCTCACGATATCATATTGAACATAAGTCATGGTCCATGTCAACTTATATTGTTCAATGCTTTCTCGATCTTGAGTAGATTGATAATGAGCAAATGGTATTGATCTCATCAATTCATTTGAGCGCGGCCACGCATTTCATCAATCTCACTCTACGAGAGGCCTAAGCAGATATCTCTCTTGAGAGAGGGACAAATCCCATATTGACTTATTACCTTTCCCTACATGAATCCGATTATGCCAATCGTAGCCTTTATAACCACCCGGTTAGGAGTGACGTTTGAGTACGTCAAACATAATGTTCATCATGTGGAAGACTGTAATAATCTCAGGTCTAAGGATATTAATGATATAACTATTATGAGATTTAATTATGACATTTGACCATGACATAAATCTCATAGGTGGGTCATGTCCAGTACATGGTCACCAACATGTACCCATAAGCTTAATCTGTATCTAATACACATGATCATCACATGATCATCAATTAAACTTATACTAGTTCTTCATAAGATCTAGGGACGGGGATTATTATAATAAACATGTAAAACATATAATAACCCAAGGTTGTTATCTCCAAAAAAAATGATGTAACGTAAGGCCTTTCTCAAGGGCCTATTGCATAATTCCAACAATCTCCCACTTGCACTAGGCCCAATCAACGTGTATCCAATACCCATTGAGCTAAGTTATGATCTCCATCATTTTGCAAGTGAGCACATGTAAGATGATTGTCTTTGTTATCATCATAAGGTATTTTGCATATTTTGACATCTCCCATGTCAACGATTTCTCGTAGAGATGGAAATGTCTGAGTGCGTGTTTGGATCATAGATGCGCCCTTGGCACCTTAGCTTGTGCAATAGCCGTTATTTCACAACAAAGGTCCATATGATTAGTATTACTAGAAACTATTTCTAGTTTTTACTAATAACATCTATATTCAAACAATTCCCTTAGTTACAACTCTTGTAACCAAATACTTAATTTTATTCATAGAATATTTATAGTGTATTTGCTTGGAACTATTCCAACTAATAGCACTTATTTAAACATATGTTTATACTGCGATTTACCCTTGTCGATGTGGAAGCATGCATCTATGTAACCATTTACTAGATCATCTCCCATGTCAACAACCATCAAGAATGCATCCTTAGTTCTTTTCAAGTACACAAGGATATTCTTGATCATTATCTAGTGACTTTCACTAGGATATGATTAGTATGTTCTCATCATACTCCAAGTATACGAGTTATACCGTCTAAGTACATAATATGACATTCATGATAGATCCAATTGCCGAAGCATATGGAATCCTAATAATGTATTCTTGCTCATTAGTCTTCCACTAAGACTAAGTCTTGCCAAGAACACTGTCATTAGACAACTTCGCAAGTTCTTCTCCAAGAGTCTTGCATACTGAACAATTCAGTACATTGTCTCTATAAGTACTTTAACACAAACCAATCAACTTCCTAGATTAATATCAATAGATATTAATTTCAAGGATATAAGCGGCTTATTCCTAAGTCCTTTCATTAAGAAACTCTTTCAAATGAACTATATGTTAGACATATATTTAAGACTAGGAATTAGACTATGCTCCCACTAATTTCTTAGCAAACACAAGTCTCATTATTGATGAATTTCAAACGATTTGAACGCTCCATCAAAATGATTGTTTCACCTCCAAGAAGCTTGCTTCAATCCATCTCATGGATTTCCGCAACATACATACTTTATTAGAATTTCTAGACTATCAAAACCTTCAGGTTGTATCCAATACATCCTTAAGTGAGTTCCCGTTAAGAAACGCTGTTTTGATATCCATTTGTCAAATTTCATATTCCAAATATGAAGATATGACAATGAGAATTCTAATAACTTAAAGCATGACTTCAAGTGAGAAAGTTTTATCATAGTCGAAATATGAGTCAACCTTTTCACATTTAATCTTGCTTAATTAGTATGTTCCTTTGCTACCCATGTTAGTTTTCTCCAAGAAAACTTGATTCCATCCTTTGGTTTTTACACCTTAGGTTAGAAAGATCAAGTTCCAAACTTGATTAATATACATGGATTGCCTTTTAGATTTTATGACTCCAGGCCATTAATCTAAAATGGAGCGGACATTGCATTTTGATAGGAAGTAAATATACCATTCTCAATGAACTTTACCTCTTATACTTCCTTTAATAAGAAATCCAATATTTCTCATTATAGATTGTATCCTATCATATATGCAATTAACTTGTGTAATTTGAACGAATTTTCACAACTCCTTGCGAAAGTTCATTCAACTTCCATCTAAGGTTCTATGTTATCTTCTAGGTCTCGAACCATTCGAGATATATTTTACTCCCACTGATTCTTTTAGAGATAAACAATTTACCTAGAAAAGTACCATTACAAGCAACAAACAATTTGTTTCTTAGAAGTAAAATAGTATCCTCAAGTTTCCTTGGGATATCCCATGAAAATACATTTATTAGATTTAAGTGTGAGCTTGTTCCAAACAAGTCTTTTCGCAAAAAGTCTCACCATCTTAAATCTTTATGAAAGACAAACCAAGTTTTCTTTCATTCCATATCACATATGGTACCTTTGAACCTATTTTAATGGAACTCAAATTAGTGTAATTATAGCGGTTTCTAAAACATAACCCCAAAATAAATAATGGAAGATCAATTTAACTTTATCATCTAATGAACCATATCCAATAAGGTTCTACACCTCCACGTAGACACATCATTCTAAATGGTGTTCTCGGTGGAGTTAATTTGTGAAACAATTTCACAACCTAAAGATGATTGTCAAATTCTTGGTTCAATTATTCATTATCACGATCGAATCGGGATTTCTGAATAATTTTGCCAAGTTACCAAAATCCTCTTTTAGCATTGCTACTTAATGAACCATATACATCGACATGTATTAGGTCTAATAAGATATCAGCCTTTTACTACTCCTAGTAAAAGTTGTCTTAATCCAAGTAAATAAGATTTGCATAAATCATATGATTCAAAATCGTATGACTTTAAAACTCCGTCCCATGGAATTTTAGATATGCGTTTCTCATTTATTTGATCAAAACAATAATGCCTTGAGAATTTAATTATTTATGTTATAGTCTTATTTATTATTTTGTTCTTCAAGATTTAGGATATGAGATTTATTTATATGATTTAACAATACGATAAAGCAAATCATAATAAATAAATCTCTTTCTTATTCCAAATAAGAAATAAATATCCTTCATTATCTTATAGCAAAATAATACTTTCTACTTAATGAGCAAAGCCACTTCATAAGTGTTCCACGAACAATGTTGCAATTCTTGCATCATTATCATTCGCAGATTAACTTTACCTTTTATAAGTAGTCTTTCCTTTTATTAATTGTTGCACATTTATACAAATGTGGGATCCAATCCGGTATCCAATACCCAATGATTAAAATTAGAAAGATTAATTTTATAGCATAAATATCCTTTGTGGTTGTTTCACTACCATTCACCTTTTATTGATCATCCAAAATTTTGATTGCAATTTTAAATGGTCAATCAAATTGCCACATTACCAAATTGCGTTATTCAGAGTCATAATTTTAGCCACAATTATTTCCTTTAGGTTTGACAACGTTTGTCTTACCTTTAGCTTTTAATCCTTCCTTTTAGAAAATCATAAAGTCAAAATCGAATTTTCGACTTAGGTCATCATCTTTCCGCATGATAGTTCAGATATTGAGAGCACAAACCAATGTCTCATCAATTCGACTAACTTCAGCAATCAAGAACAATTCAAGATTCTAATTTTAGTTTATCTGAATTCTTAATTGACATCACTTTTCAGGAAACTTGGTTTCGCAAACCAGCCGTCTGAAATTAGATTCAATCCCAGATTAATCTTGAACTTGACATTTAATTTCAGGAAACATGGTTTCTGAAACCAATCATCTGATAATTAAATTCAACTCAAAATATTTATCTTAGAAGCGGTAGATTTTAAATTTCCAAATTTATCCTATAATTGCATTTCTTGATTCATTTAGGATTTGGTGCTCATGGTGATCAAATCACCATGATTATCAAAACCAAGAATAAACAATTTATTCATGAATCTAAGATCATCAACAAGTTAATCAAATTAAATTTTGATGATCCTACGGAACATATTAATCAAATTAATATTGCAATTTAGGTTACTCAGGATTATTAAGAATGTATAATTTCCATTCTTGCTTTAGAACAATTCTTAAGCTCATGAATAATTTCCATTCCGAAGAACAGATCGCAGTAATAAACATAATTAAAGTTTAAGAAAATATTCTACACAAATATGCAAATAAATATACACCTATATTTCATACCAGTCATTTAAGAGATATATAGATTGTATTTCATAAATACTCCCACTAAATTATATAACCTTCATATACATCCAATGTATAATATAATTTGAATGGGCTAAGATCCATATTTCACTTAACTTTGAGTCGGCTAGGGCACGACTGCTCAAAATAAGTTATTTAGGTAGACAACTCCTTGTCAATCATATCGTATATGACTCTTAGATCTTTTATGAGATTTTAGATATCGTATATCTAACATGTTTTAATCTCATCTGTGCCTTAGGCCCAAAACTGTTTTGATAGCCTAATTAAGTTAAACCATTTTAAACGTATAGGAATCACTGTTTCCTCATCTTGCTCATAAATGGATAGAATCAATGCACCTACGCTAGGGCGTAACCCACACAAAACTACCCACGTACTTACAAGTGTTTTAATCATGGACTGGCACGGAACTTAAATTTTAAAGAAGGTTCACAACATATAGCATGGTAAATGTTTATAGTCACATAATATAAACACATAAAGCAACGGTTAATAATTTAACTAATCTCATTAATTAAATTAAGATTTCATGTGATTGATTTATGGGGATAAATTCTTTAACACATTATTGAGAGCACGATTGTACGGTCGAAACTAAGCCATAAGGTATCCACAATCTCGTACCAAATTTAGAAACTAGAAGAAACAACTATGTAAGGTCGAAACTAAGCCAGAAGGCATCCACAATCCCTTACATAAAGTAACTCGATTCTAAATTCTTTTGTCCCATCAATTTATTACTTTGACCTTGAAATTTGTTTTCAGGTAACACGGTTTCTCAAACCAGCCATCTGACAAACAAGTTCAATCCAAAGTGATTTCGAACATGCCTTAATTTCAGGAAACACAGTTTCTAAAACCAGCCATCTGAAAAACAAATTCTGTCCAAAATCCTTCTGCTCGGCCGAGTCTTTTGAGGTGCTCGGCCGAGCATCTTTGTGTTCCAGAATCTGTACATTCTGATTCAATCTGCTCGGCCGAGTCTTATGGACTGCTCGGCCGAGCACCATGATCAGAACAGATTTTTCGAATTTCAATTCTCAAATTGCTTTCCCGATTCAATTAGGGTTTGATGTTCATGATGATCAAATCATCATGTTCATCAAAGCCTTGAATAAACGATTTATTCATGAATCAAAGATCATCAACAAATCAATCCAATTAATTTTTGATAATCATAAGGAACATAATAATCAAATTATTATTGCAATTTAAAATCCCACATAACGTATTTAAACGGTGCGATTTTATGATCTCCATATATCACATATATATACATAAAATTCAAATCACATAAACATCAAGAATCCAAATTCAAATAACATGCCAACACATATAATTCAATTATATTATTAACATGATATTATTAAAATAATCATGATGAACGGGGCTCTGATACCACTGTTGGGTTTTGAGCAAACATGCGCAGCGGAATTAAAACCCAAAAGCCTAGATCCGATCACGATGATTAAATTAATACGAGGATGAATTTAGAACACTAACCGTGACGGAGCTTTAAAATTCTGAGATCTTCAATCTCTGTTCTTCGCGCTTCTTCGAATCACGAACGCAGGAACGACCGCAACACTTGGATCACGAACTTTGAAGGAGTTGATGCCAACGCCCTCTATGTTTATCCACACGCGAACGAATATCTAGAACGATTCTAGATCTGGATTGCTAGATCCATTAGAAAACACGCTTTTCTAATCTTCAAAGGCTATATGATTTTATTGGTGTTCTTGAGCTTTTGATTCTCAATCTAAACTCAAGAAATATGTTTCTCAAACACATGGAGGCTACCAATAATGATACAATATCAATCCATACTGATTAGGGTTAAGAGAGAGGTATTTTAAACTCATTAGTCCTAAACCTTTTAGGAGAAATAGGTCAAAACCCGTCAAAACACGAAATCAGATTTTGGGCCCAAACAGGGCCTGCTCGGCCGAGTCTTATAAGGTGCTCGGCCGAGCACCTCTGTGTCAAAACTTTCTGTTTCTTATGCTCGGCCGAGTCCTTTGAGGTGCTCGGCCGAGCACCAGCAAAAAGTCATTTTTAGCCTTTTAAACAATTCGTTCTTTTGTGTGTGACCCCATAGGATTATATTAAGTTGGCAATGAGTCCAACCAAGGTCAAACTCATAAATCATGAGCGGACTCTAGCAAGCCATCATGACTACCCAATTAATATAACTTAAAGAAGTTCGTAATCCTCAATAGAATATATCACAATCCTTTTGTCTCGCGATATCATATTGAACATAAGTCATGGTCCATGTCAACTTATATTGTTCAATGCTTTCTCGATCTTGAGTAGATTGATAATGAGCAAATGGTATTGATCTCATCAATTCATTTGAGCGCGGCCACGCATTTCATCAATCTCACTCTACGAGAGGCCTAAGCAGATATCTCTCTTGAGAGAGGGACAAATCCCATATTGACTTATTACCTTTCCCTACATGAATCCGATTATGCCAATCGTAGCCTTTATAACCACCCGGTTAGGAGTGACGTTTGAGTACGTCAAACATAATGTTCATCATGTGGAAGACTGTAATAATCTCAGGTCTAAGGATATTAATGATATAACTATTATGAGATTTAATTATGACATTTGACCATGACATAAATCTCATAGGTGGGTCATGTCCAGTACATGGTCACCAACATGTACCCATAAGCTTAATCTGTATCTAATACACATGATCATCACATGATCATCAATTAAACTTATACTAGTTCTTCATAAGATCTAGGGATGGGGATTATTATAATAAACATGTAAAACATATAATAACCCAAGGTTGTTATCTCCAAAACAAATGATGTAACGTAAGGCCTTTCTCAAGGGCCTAGAGCATAATTCCAACACTAAGGACATTTGTTGGTCCCTAAAGGGCAACAAGGGTGTGAAAATCGCTAGAGGGGGGGTGTGAATAGCGTTTTAAAATTCTTTTCAAACCCTTTTGCAATTCAATGGCAGATGCGCACAACTCTTATTTTAGCTAAGTATAGCGCGCAGTAAGAGTGTGAAATGCACAGCGGAAATTTAAAGCAGCTCTGCGCAGGGTATACTGTGCAGAGATAAAAACGCACGCGCTAAGTATGAGGCTAAAGAGTGGCGCAAAAAGGATTCTAAGGCAAATGAGCAATAACAATTACAACATCAAAGTGTAACAATCTGAAAGATCAAACAAAGCAGTTCATAAATAGTTAAGCAGGAAATATGCAGTAAATATAATGAACACGCTATTTGGAGAGGTTCGATCGATGAAAGATCTACATCCTCTACCAAGATGGTTAGTCTTGGATTTCTAATGGATATCTTATTATATGAGAGAGTATTACAAATTACAACATTTGAGCTCAATACTAACTCAAGATCTATTATCTATGAAGAACAAATCCTAGACTAAACCGGTGTATCTCAAGAAGTTAGATCAAAATGATCAAAGCTTCAAGAGGTGTGTGTGTGACAGAAATTCTGGGCTCTATGAATATGAAAGATGAAGAGCACCAAGAATTTTGGTGATATAGGCTTTGTGATATGAGCAGGAGTTTTGAAGGTTTGAAGATCTTGAAGGCTGTTCTAAAGAATCTGGAAATACTAAGCAGCAGTCTTCAGATCTTTAAGGTTTCTCAGTGAAGCATGAAACTCGAGCTCTGAAGCATAGTGGCCAACAAGAGGGGCTTGATCAAAGGTCCGATGAATGGGCAGCTTGTAAATGAAGATGAGCAGGCTATTTATAGCTGAGAGTTTGAATATAGCCGTTGGAGCTCTGAGCAGGACAATGAGCTGGCACAAAGTGATTGGCGTGCAGCTGTCCTTTATAGCCGTTGGGGCTCTGATCAAACATGATGACCTGGCACAATATGATTGGTGCACATGTGTTTTAGAGCCGTTGGAGACTGAGCATGAAGACCAAATACAAAAGCTTCTTCTAGAAGGTTGACAGCTGTCTTCACTTGAGATATTTCTTTGAAGCGTGTCTCCACCAATGGTTTTGCTGAGTGTGCTTATTTTGTCGTTTGTGCACACCTCAACACTCTTACTCAATCTTGTCTTGACGCTTTCCAAGCTTCTAGAATGTGAGATCAGGAGATGAAGAATTTGACCAAGGTTGTGTCCGCGCACAAAGGCATGCGCATTGCCGGCGCGCATGGATTCAGCGCATGAGCAGCATGCGCACCATGCTTGGTCACAGATCTCTTGAGAGTTTAGGAAATAAGATCTTGAAAATTGAGCAGGGTCAAGGTCTGCGCAAGATATCTATGCGCAGTGGCGACCCGCGCAGAGAGCATCCTGCGCAGTGAAATGAATCCTGCTTAGGAAATCTTCGATCTTTAAAGCTTCAAGTCCTATAATCTAAGCCTATACTATAAAAAGGACTTGGCTAAAAATTGAAGTTACAAACTTCTTTACATGAGGTCCTAAAGTCCATAAAAATACTTACAGATGATGGTATCAATCAATTCTAACAAATGTAGGAGGGTTAAGTGATAAGCATACCCAACAACATTTGCCTAGAAACTTTAGCTTCTGATGTTGAAACATTAGTGAAGGTGCTACACTGACTCTTATTTTAATTAATGTTTAATTCATATCAGCTGATTTGAGAATGCTAAGGTGGGTGTTCAGTAAGACCAGAAAAGATACAATTGAAAAATTAAATTTGTAAAATGCAAGATTACCTCCAATGGAGGATTAACCTGCTTGGATTGTTTGGATGCTTGAGGCTAATGATAAAAAGAAGGGCAAATTGCCAATTAGTTACCTGAGTTTGTCGTCAAGTTTCAATTAGTTACCCAGTTTGTGTTTCGGTCAATTTAGTTATTGAATTTGTCTTTTTGTTTCAATTGGTGTAAAATCCGTTTGTTTGTCAAAAAACTAACGAAAATTGATGAAAAACGTAACAAAGTTCTTTCAAAATTGCAATGATCAACCCTAAAGTTTAAATTATTCCATTACACCCCCAAACTAACGAATGTTAAAAGCTATCTTCTTTCTCAAAACCCGGTCATCACCACCACCCAAATCCGGCCACTACCATAACCACCTATCTTCTTTCCAGCGGCGATCCTTCCCCTGCACACCATATTTTCCGGCAATTGTCCATATTTTCCGGCGAAAAAAAAATCAAAAAATCGGACCAGAAAAAATACGATTCCTGCTTCGTTAACCGTTGGATCGTCTTCAACCTTCTGGGGAATGTTCGCATCACCTAGTTGAACTTTTTCACCGTTGGGATCTACCAAAAAATCACCGGAGAGGGAGATAACTCCGCCGGAGCGAGAGAAAGGCGATTTTTGGGAGATTTTCGCCAGATTTTTTCCGGCGGACTTATCTCCCGCTCCGGTGATTTTTTGGCAGATCCCAACGGTGAAAAGGTGCGCCTAGGTGATGCGAACATTCCCCAGAAGTTTGAAGACGATCCAACGGTTAACGAAGCAGGAATCGTATTTTTTCTGGTCCGATTTTTTGATTTTTTTTTCGCCGGAAATATGGACAATTGCCGGAAAATATGGTGTGCAGGGGAAGGATCGCCGCTGGAAAGAAGATAGGTGGTTATGGTAGTGGCCGGATTTGGGTGGTGGTGATGACCGGGTTTTGAGAAAGAAGATAGCTTTTAACATTCGTTAGTTTGGGGGTGTAATGGAATAATTTAAACTTTAGGGTTGATCATTGCAATTTTGAAAGAACTTTGTTACGTTTTTCATCAATTTTCGTTAGTTTTTTTGACAAACAAACGGATTTTACACCAATTGAAACAAAAAGACAAATTCAATAACTAAATTGACCGAAACACAAACTGGGTAACTAATTGAAACTTGACGACAAACTCAGGTAACTAATTGGCAATTTGCCCTAAAAAGAAAAGAAAGAAGAAGAAACTAAAGTAAAAAGAAGCAAATATCTGAAGTGGACCAACAACTCTATTGTGGCTGTACCAGCAAATATCTATGCCGTTGATAGTGGTTTGTCCTGCTAATACCATTGATAGTCTCCAAAACATGTTAATTTGATTTATCAGTTTTAAATGAGAATAACTGAGAGATGAATTTATCAGTTTTAAATGTGAAATATTGATAAATGAATTTTACAACTGTTCACAAGTGAGAAATAAGTGATAAATCGGTTTATCTATTGTTCAAACGGTGTATTTCGTTGCAGGTATACACTAAATATATTTTGCTTTAAAAACTGGTAATTTGATTTCTCAACTCTTTAAATCACGCAACTATGTAATTACACAATTGTGAAATCATACAACTGTGAAAATGAAAAAATTGACCGATAACTGAGAAATGAATGTTTCATTTATTATATAATTAAACCGATAAATTGAGTCATCAATTGTGAAAAATGAGATATGATTTTATCAGTTTTTACTCAATTATGAACAACTGTTAAATAAATGTCTCAGTTATTATATTCAAATTCATGTGTGAACAACTGTGAAATGCATGTCTCAGTTATTATAATGATTGTGAAAAATTGAGAGATGAATTTATCAGTTTTTTAAAAATGAAAAATGAAAAAATGACACAACTGTGAAATCACACAACTGAGAAATCAGTTGAAAAATGATTTTACAAGTGAAAAATGAAAAAAATTATTTTTTAAAATTGTGAAATTAAAAACGATTTTTTTTTTCAAATTTTTACAAGTGAAAAATATTTTTTTATTTATAAAATTTGAATTATGTGTTGAGTGTACTTGTTTGATTCGTATTGTCGACACTATTAAACCAATGGTTTCGGATCATTTTTTTAGTTTATAGATTTTTAGATATGTCATTTTAAAATATTAGGTGGAAAAAAAAAGTGAAAAAGAAGAGTTAGGAAGAGAGAGAGAGTAGGAAAACGCATTATTGGTATGCGCTTAACGCAAGACTAAAACTCACATGCGCGCACCCCAGCTAGGGGCTCTTTGGTCCAGCGAATTTTCTAGGGACTTTTTGGCGAGTTTTTCTAATGTCTGTCTTTATTGGTTGTTTTCATTTGTCTGAGGGACTTGTTGATCAAAGCCTCATATCAATTTAGCATCCATTATCAAAGTCCCAAAATAAGTGTTATGTTTTTTTGTTTTTTGAATGAAAAAATAAGTGTTCATGTTAAAAACATTTGTCTGATAAATTGTATGCGTTCGGTTGAATTTATGGCTAGTGACTGCACAATAATAGTTGGGTTGCACTAGCGACACAAATTTAATCTTTGATAAACAGATGAAGTATGATGGTAAAGGTAAATGACAATGCTACACCATTAACCATTGAACGATCATAAATCACACCGCCATGCCGTTCTACAAGCTCCTGGTTAGATCACTTCCTTTATACTTTCTCAGAAAGTAATGTAAAAATTGCTTAAAATGAAAATTTATATTTTCTTATTTTAGGAGAACATAACAATAAAAATTTGGAATTGAGTTTTTTTTTTTTTTTTTAAATATATTATGAACAATACTTATATGCGACCGTCTCACGCTGTGAGACCCTCCCCCCCCCCCCTTTCCCAAAATCGTATTTGTTAAAAAAAAAAAACTCCAATAATTTTAAATTGCTATATCTTGAGATTTTGAAGTCGGATTTTAAAAAAAAATGCCGATGTGTTCGTCTCGACGAGACGAATAAAACTACATAGGTCATGATATGATTTATTTTAAAAAAATATATATACTCCCTCCATCCCAGTAAAAGTGTCACTTTTAGTCAACTTGGTTGCACTTTGACAAGTGTTTTGAAGAAAAAATAATAATTTTAATGAGAACTTAAAAATTATTATTGTATCACGGTTGATAATATTTTCAATAACAATTTTTAGATTTTAATTAAGATAATTATTTTTTATTTAAATTATATGTCAAAGTGTAATCAAATTGACCAAAAATGACACTTTTACTGGGACAGAGGGAGTATATATTTTGTAACATACAAAACAAGTGAGTTGCTCGTCATAATAAAATGTAACACTTTCTTATGAAGAAAGTAACGGTCTGATCTTAAAAAAGTAACACTTTTTATTGTAAGATATAACAGCAGTTTCGCAAATAATATAAATAATTTTTGTGATTAGAAAATGTAACACTTTCTTATGAAGAAAGTAACAGGTTGGTCTTAAAAAAGTACTCACTCCGTCCCAATTTAAAGTTCTTAGTTTAACTTTGCAGGGAGATTAAGAAAAAGTAAATGTTGTGAGTATGCAAAGTAAAGTGGGAGAGAGAAAGTGGGTATGGAGTTTTTGTTGTAAGAATGCCAAGTGGGTCCCACTTTCCATTTTAGGTAATAAAGCAAAGTAAAAACCTTAAATTGGGACAAACTAAAAAGGAAGGTAAGAACCTTAAAGCGGGACAGAGGGAGTAACACTTTATTGTAAGATGTAACATCAATTTCGCAAAATAATATAAATAGTTTTTTTTTTTGAAAAACAAAAAGTGTTACATATGAGAAAAAAATGTTACATTTCCTTATAAAATGTGTTATATTTTCTTATAAAAAGTGTTACTTTTGCTGGCTAGCAAAAAATGGCAGGGAAAAAATAAAATTAAAAAATAAATAAAAAATGACGGGAACGGTCTCACAAGGTGAAACTGTCGCATAGTAGTCCAGCTCATATATTATAACGACCAAAATTTTATTTGACCCCTAACTTATAATTCTGGCTAAGTTTATTAGGGATTGAGATCGTGAGATTTTTTTGCCATTCTAATAAAATTCTTAAAGGGAGTACAGTACACTATACTCCCTTTCAAAACAACCTTTTTTTTTTTTTTTTTTTTTCTTCCTTCCTTTCAAAAAAAAAAAGAAAAAGAAAAAGGTTGTTTGGGTTGGGCTTGGTGGGTTTGGTGGTCCTCAAGTTGGCCCATTACCCAAATGATAAAAATCTTGGACTCGGACTAATCTGCAGGCCTGACTTGGCAGGCTCACGGGCTTGAGCCTATAATGATGCAAATAAGACTGGGATTGGAAAAAAGTTAACTTATTGAGAAAGGACGGGGGAGGTGACAAATTGTTTCCGGCAATGCTAAGGGCACAATTTTTTATTTTTTTATAAAATGATAGATACAAAGTGATGATATTTTATTGGTTAAATCGATTGTGGACCTGCGACACTCTAATTAAAAGCACTAATAAAATTTTGATACATCATTTTGTAAGATCTTTTTGTGACTTTACGTTTACCCAATTGCTTCATGTGTCACAGGTTGCGGTATCGGAGTAGTACAGTACAGCAGGCTCCCTCGTTTATTCTAATCTCGATGGTCTATATTCGAGGGTTAGATATTTAGTTAGGCTGCTACATCTCATCCCTCTATTCAACTCGAGTGCGATCTCAACCGTTGATGCTGACAAACTAATGTGCAGTCAAATCGCGAATTCATTTTATCACATGGGTTGGCTCCAAATGTCCACTAAGCATTTAATTTTGTCATTATGAAACAGGTGGAATAATTATAGCCCTAAACAGTACTTAAAATTTTTCCGCATGGGAATTTTGACCTAATAAAGGAAAATTCTTCCACTTAATGACATGACTCTGACTACATTAGTGTAAAGATAGAACAAATTGGTGATGAACAACTTGGTTGGTGAGGGAATTTATGTTCTTGTTTGATTTTGTTCCCTATCTATAACATTTTGGTATGACCAATTTAAGAAAGCATGAGATCTTTGTTTGAGCCTTATGTCGGCAATCTTTTTTATATAATGTCAAACAAAGTACAGTACATATTATCATGTCTCTAAGTTGTCTGGGAAGCAATTAGATGCTTAATTACCTTCATAGAATAAACATTATCTTCACTTTTCATGTACAAGTGTTTGTGTGTTTTGTGGAGGAAAGAGAGATTAGACAACTCTTAAATTTTCAACAAAAAAAAAATAAGATGATTAAGATGTACATACAATATTTTAGAAATTGTTATCCATGTATCATTGAAAATACTATCAGAATAACATTATGTGTTACTTTTTTGGTTAAAATTGAATTAAGCTTGCTTCAAAATAAATACAGTACTACTCCCTCCTGATAAAGATACACGTGATCGTGATAAAGATCTCATCTCACAAGTATAGAAGTTGTATATATTTACGTTTCCTTATTGTAATTCTTTCTTATTGTAAATTACTTGTTCTCCAAGATTACTTGTCCTCCAAGATAGCTTAGGACTCCTCATGTATATATATATACATTGTTACATCAATAATATTTTCAATGTTTTCCCAATTATTATTCTCTCTATTATCTTTCATGGTATACATAGCAAAAAAGATCAAATATTTTTTTTGGGCCTCTTCCTCCCCAGCCGCCCCCTACCTCTCGGCCGCCGCCGCCGCTCAACTCTCTATCTCCTTTCTCAACCTCTCCTTCTCCCGCCCCTTCTCTTATCTATCCTCTCTATGGCTTCCGCTGATTTTCAAACCATTCCCAACACCGCATAACCTAATGTTCCCATGATTGTCGTCTCCCTCTCTCACATACTCAAATTCACCTCAACCAACTACATCTCTTGGAAAACCCAGATTGAGGCTATTCTTCTTGACCTTGACCTTCACAAATTCATTGATGGCTCTCATCTTTCTCCACCGCAAAACATCACCATAACCAAAACCCAACCTGCAGCCGACACCTCTGACCCATCCAAAACACCCTTCGAATCCACCACTGCCAATAACCCTGCCTACACCACATGGTTTCATCAAGATAAGCTCATTCTCAGTGCCCTTGCTGGTACTCTCTCTGCTTCCATTGTTCCTCTCATCTCTCTCTGTCCCACTACTCTTGAAGCCTGGAAAACCCTTGCCAAAACCTTTGCTAATCCCTCCAAAGGCCATCTCAAACAACTTAAATATCGCCTCAAAAATATAACCAAAGGCCCACGTTCCATCTCTGAATTCATGCAAGAAATCAAAACTTGCACTGACCAACTTGCTTCTCTCGGCCGTCCTCTAGATCCTGATGACATTGTTGACAAAATTCTTGATCAACTCAATGACTCTGACTATGACAATGTCATATCATCCGTTCAAAACCGCAAAAACCCCATTACCTTTGATGAGCTCCATGAAAAACTCATCACCAAAGAACTCTCTCTCAAGATAAAAAACAACCAACCCTCTTCCTTCCCTTCGTCCATCAACTACATGTCCAACAACAACAACAATAACCGTGTATCCAACCCCAAGAAAAACATCTCGACTGGCTTTCTTCCTACTCCAAACCCTACCTTTTCCACCTACTCTCCTCGCCCTTCTAATCCCTATAAGGGCACTTGTCAATGGTGCCACACTGTTGGCCATTCTCTCTCTCAATGTCCCATGTTCCGCCACCAATACCCAAATATCCCTATCCCCACCCCTACTCCTAACCCTAACAATCAAAACCACTTCTCTCGGCCTCTTCCCCCTCGCGGTACACCCAATTTTTGCTCGCCATCTCTCTCTCCCCGACCTACTGCCTACACTGCCTATACCCCTCCGCAACCCGCACACAACCCACCTCCCTTCTCCTGGCTCCTTGATAGTGGCACCACCAACCACTCCACTAGTGACTTAAATAATCTTGCCCTACACTCCCCATATGATGGCACTGAAGAACTACTGATTAGCGATGGTTCTGGTCTACAAATCTCAAACACTGGTTTGACATCACTCTTTACTTCCACTTCTTCCTTCAAACTCAATAATGTTTTCCATGTTCCTTCCCTGTCTCGTAATATTATTTCAATCTCTCAATTTTTTCGTGATAATAATGCTTCCATCACCTTCTCATTCTAACTCTTATGTTGTGAAGGATATCCAAACGGGGAACACCCTCCTTCAAGGTCAACCTAAATCTGGCATCTATGAATGGCATCCATCTTCTTTTGTTGTTCACTCGGTCCACCTCTCTTCTGCAATCAACTGGAATCATAGGCTAGGACATCTCGCTCTTCCTATTTTACGCTTTCTTAGTCAGCAATTTAGTTTGAATATTCTCAATTCTAGTTTATTTCAATGTAATTCTTGTGACTGCATTAAGAGTCACAAATTACCATTTTATGAGAATTCTATTCAGTCTTTTGGTCATTTGGATGTTATTTATAGTGATGTCTGGACATCTCCAGTTCTCTCTTTTGATTCTTACAAATACTACATTATATTTGTTGACCATTTCTCCAAATATATCTGGTTCTACCCCCTCAAACATAAAAATGATGCCACTACTCTCTTTTCTCACTTCAAACTTCTTGTTGAAAAATACTTCAATCGTCCCATCAAAACTATCTTTAGTTACAATGGTGGTGAATATATTGGTCTCCAACCTCTTCTCAAATCTCATGGTATTCAGCATCTTACTTCTCCTCCTTATACCCCTGAACATAATGGCTACTCTGAACGACGTCACCGTCACATTGTTGAAACTGGTCTCTCTCTTCTAACTCACTCCTCCATGCCTCTTAAATTTTGGTCCCTTGCTTTCTCCACTGCCTGCTACTTGATCAATCACATGCCCACTCCCACTCTCAAACTTCGTTCTCCTTACCTTACTCTCCATAACCAATCTCTAAACTACTTTAAACTATGTAACTTTGGTTGTCTATGCTATCCTTGGCTACGTCCCTATACTACTCATAAACTCCAACCTCGATCCACTCTATATGTCATTGTCGTCTACTCCCCCACCCAAAGTGCCTATTATTGTCTTGACCCCTCTACTCACAAAATATTCACCTCTCGTCATGTCAAGTTTGTGGAACACACCTTCCCATTCTCCAAATCCTCAATCTCATCCCCTCTTCCTATCTCATCCCTAACTGACTGGTGATCCATCTCTCTTCCCATCCTACCCTCAAACACCTCTCCCTCCTCTCCCAATCCCAGCTCGGTTCCACTCCCTTCTGGTCCGGCCGCACCCATCACTGACCCGCCGGGATCTTTTTTCCTTGACTCCCCCGGACCATTATCTAGCACGACCACACCAACTCCCACCACGCCCGCACCTGCTCTCTCATCTTCTCTATTGGTGTGCATGTGTTGGGGTGCAACCCAAAGTCCCACATCGGTAATTAAGGAAACAATTGCAAGGTATATAAGAGCACCCACCCACTTCATTAGTATGAGGCCTTTTGGGGGTTGACCCAAAAATAAATCAGTGCGGGCTGGGACCAAAGCGGACAATATCATCCTAATGTGGGAAAGTGGTGGTGGTGGTCGCGGTCCCTACAAGTGGTATCAGAGCCATTGTTCGAATGGGCCCGACCGGGTGGACCGTGTGTGTGCTTTATATGGTGGGGTTCCCCTTGTGCGACATAGCGAATCGAGTCTTGCAATCGAGGGCGATGGTGTTTCGCGGGCGGTTGGTACAATCGAGGGCGGTGGTGTTCCGCGGGCGATTGGTGCAATCGAGGGCGATGGTGTTTCGCGGGCGGTTGGTACAAGCTTTCGCCGATATGGGCCAGAGGAAACACTGCGGGCCATAGCGGTGTGGTCCTTGGTTTGAGGGGAGGATTGTTGGGGTGCAACCCAAAGTCCCACATCGGCAATTAAGGAAACAATTGCAAGGTATATAAGAGCACCCACCCACTTCATTAGTATGAGGCCTTTTGGGGGTTGACCCAAAAACAAATCCGTGCGGGCTGGGCCCAAAGTGGACAATATCATCCTAATGTGGGAAAGTGGTGGTGGTGGTCGCGGTCCCTACAGTATGCCCTAGGCATGTAATTTGGCACATTGTTTGACAATGTTTGTTATCATGTTTTCATTATATATAAAGAGATGTTTTGTATTATTATTTGTTGTTTCATGTTTTGTTATAATAATCCCCATCCCTAGTACTTATGAAGAACTAGTATGAGTTTAATTAGATAATCATATGATGATTATGTGTATGGGATACAAGTTAAACTTATGGGTATATGTTGGTGAACATATACTGGACATGACCCAAAGGTGAGGTTTATGTCATGGTCATAATGTCATAATTAAACTTCTAATAGTTATAGTCTTAAACAGTCTCCTAGGGCTTGGTACAATGAGCTTCGATCTTATCTCCTCTCTCTTGATTTTAAAAATTGTGCCTCTGATTCTTCTCTATTTACTCTCCGTCACTCCACTGGTCCTCTTTTTCTCTTTGTTTATGTGGACGACATCATCATTACAGGTTCTGATTCCTCGTTTCTCTCTTCCTTTATAACTCGTCTTTCCTCTCGTTTCTCTCTTAAAGATCTTGGGTCTCTGTCTTATTTTCTGGGTGTTGAGGTTTTACCCAATAAACACGGTCTTCTTCTGAGTCAACATCGGTACATTTAAGACTTATTACTTCACGTTCCTATGGAAAACTCTAAACTTGTATCCACACCTACGCTCACTCATCCTACTCTCACTCTCTCGTTTGGCACTCCTCTTTCTAACCCTACTGAATATCTTGCTCTTGTTGGTAGTCTCCAATATCTCTTCTTTACTAGATTAGATATCTCATTTGCTGTCAATCGCCTGTCTCAGTTCATGCATCGTCCCACCACGGAACATTGGGTTGCTCTCAAACGCGTTTTGCGTTATCTCGCTGGTACTTCTGATCATGGCCTTCTCATTCGCCGTGACTTTCCTCTTTCTCTTCATGCCTTCATCGATGCTGACTGGGCAGGTGATAAAGATACATTCATTTCTACTATTAGTTATATTGTGTACTTGGGTAAAAATCCTATCTCTTGGAGCTCTAAAAAGCAACGTACACTTACTCGTTCCTCTATAGAAGCCGAGTACCGGGTTGTTGCCTCTACCACAGCCGCGATGATTTGGGTAAAAAATCTACTTCATGAGCTTGGTTATTCTCTCACCTCACCGCCAGCTATTTTCTGTTATAATCTTGGTGCAACTTATGTGGCTACCAATCCTCGTTTTCATTCTCGAATGAAACATCTTGGTTTGGATTATCATTTTGTTCGAGAACAAGTCCAAAATAAGCTTCTTCGGGTTTCTTTCATATCTAATTGCGATCAGTTACAGATTTGCTGACCAAGCCTCTTGGGCGTGGTCCGTTTGATGACGTTGTTGCCAAGACTAGTGAGTAA
Source organism: Campanula takesimana (assembly GCA_026119855.1). Taxonomy (NCBI): domain Eukaryota; kingdom Viridiplantae; phylum Streptophyta; class Magnoliopsida; order Asterales; family Campanulaceae; genus Campanula; species Campanula takesimana. The sequence goes on along the minus strand of JAOWBW010000296.1, from coordinate 2,285,038 downwards.
CCCGTCGAAATTCGACGGGAATAATAAGGCTAATTAATTAAGAAAAACAGATGCAAAGCATTTTCATACTAAGATAGAGATAGAGATAGAGATAGAGATAGAGAGTCATAAAATTATAGTTCAGCATTAAAAAAAATACTAAGGATAATGTGTTGTCACTCAACCCTTTTGAATTTAAGAAAATGTTATTTTAATACATCTAAATATTTTTAATAAATACACGAAAAATATTATTTTTATCTATTTTAACCCCCTTTGTGTTTGATAAAATTTCTGCTATGTTATCATTTTGATCCTCTTCTATTCCAAATTTCTATATAATAAGTAAAAATAAATCCTCAAGCAATCTCGACCCCCGCCAAATTTTTTGGCTTCGCCTCTGTACCATATATTCTTTCACTACCTCGTACAATTCCGGATTAGTTTTTTTATTGGGAATTTCAGCACATATCTACTTGATTAGTGCTTGGTCCTTACATTTGAGAAAAAGAAGAATATGAGCATGGAGAAGGCCTCGCTTTTGAAATCCACTGTGTAAACAACTGTATCAAATAAGAATGCGCATCATTAAAATTATTGTACCGAAAACTAAAATTAAATACTCAGTCCGTTCGGGTAAGTTGCGACAATTTGTCATTTTGAGCATTCCACTTAAGTTGCAACAATGCCAAATAAGGAAACTATTTATTACTTTTATAATCCTCCACTCATTCTCTCTCTTCCTCCCACCCACTCATTATTCTCCACTCATTCACTCTTTTCCTCCCAACCACTCATTATTATCCTTTCTTAATTTTTGTGCTTCTCCTTCTATGTTGCAACTTACCCGGAACGGAGAGAGTATTAATTAATATATATATATATATCATCCGTCCTACTATAATTGCTAATTTTGATCAAGTTGACCAAAATTAGCAAAAACATTGGGACGGAAGGGATAAATCAATTATATTAACAAATGATATTTAAATACAACACACATTTATATTGTGAAAAAATGACTTACGTGCAGTAGGCTCGCCATTTTTTTTTTCCTTCAAATCATTTACCAATTCATCAAGTTTTATTAGAACCCTACATATAATTAATATCAGGCCTATCTACAGGTCTTAGCCCCTTCTTCTGAACAAATCTTGTAATCTCTGGCCACGTTGGATTGCAGGTAAATGTGATAAAGAGTGATGGATATCCTGTCCACCTGCAAATAGCTAATGCATCCTGAAAATTCTGAGACGTCCACCGCTGTCCACCATTGTATGTTGACGGCAACACAACTCGTCTACCTGTAGATGATGGATCGGTATCTCCTCTTGAAACTGTATCTGAAAGTTTCCTATAAGATTCGACCCTAAGAGCGGGTTGATTGTTACAAATCCACTGAAGCCTCTGTGTATCCATCATTATGTACGCATCAACCATAAACTGTTGCGTAGTATTTCACTTCTCATAAGTTGGAGTACTTCTGTAGATCTCTCTTGTAGTTGAAATGATAAGAACTCCTTCAAAGAAAGATTTGGTCGCTTTGACGTACGAGGCATATTTCTAGGAATATCGGTTAGTACCCGTGATTTTTTGCAAAGAAATAAGTTTCAATGTACTGTGTTTTTCTATATAGCAAAAAATATATTCTTAAAGTGCAATTATATTTGCCAATCTAAATCTAAACCACACCTGTGGTTGGTTGTGCAATTTCTTTCATCTTTTTTGTCCAATTACCTCGTGATGTTCTCGCCTTATCTTCTTCATTAGTCATTGTGGGATTCAATCCTTACTGAATCTAGACAAAAAATATTGAGATATGTTATACCATGATATGAATTATATAATAATAAATCAGGAAAGCTTTAAAAAACAATGAAAATATTGAAAATTAGTGATTTTTGATTGATTTCAAGTACCTGTATCCATGCGATTAAGTGGGTTATTGCTCTCATTTACTTGATGTTGAATCTCTGAATTTAAGTGGTCAAAATTCAAGTTCCTGCTGAGAGAATGCAAGACTCCTTACTCTTAATTGGCCTAGCAGGTCTTCTAACTTTAAAACTTGTTGGATTAGTCCCACTCGGCGTGGTAGCTGCAATAAAGAAAATGTGTAATGATAATTAGTAATGCTATACCAATTTTTATATATAAAAGGTTTAAAAACACACAATTAATATTCTTACCATTTGTAAGATTATATGTAGGAAATATTGGTCGAATTAAATGACTACCAGTATTGGGATGGTTACCTGAGAGAAATATAATGTATCTATTATGACATCATGAAACACACTATTGGTAAATAATTCACTGGTGCGTGACGGAGGTTAAAACAAAAAAGCCACTTTTAACTATGAAAAAGCATATACTCTCTCCATCCCACTTCAACTGGACTTTTTTCTATTTTCATCCGCCCCACCTCAAACGGGACTTCTCAAAAGAACATTTACTATTCCTCTTACTTATTCCCTCTGCTACATTATTTTTATACAAATAACACTAATCAACTTACTATTACTCCAACTCATTTCTTTCATATTTTATTTTTCATACTCACAACACCTCTCTCCTATATTACTTTACCTTAATCAGCGTGTCAAAAAAGTTGGTCCAGATTTAGATGGGACGGAAGGAGTATATGTTTTGAATCTCAGAATTATTCAAACAATTAACAAAAATATTAATAATCTTACTGTTCATAATGTTACTCATTGGAAATGTTGGAGTCATTAACTAACTTCTACTTGCGAATAAAATAAAAGGTTTGAGTTGATTACATTTAAAAAGTAATCTAATAGGGGAAAAAAAGCAAAATGAAAAAGTGAAGTTGCCTAACGACATTCAAAAACACATAAACACGCAACTATTAAAATCAAGTATTACCTCTTGATGCTTTTGTTTTATCTTTTTTATTTGTTGTCGAATCATTTTGTGATTCAATCCTGACTAAATCTTGTACTCGCACAAAATCTTGAAAAAAGAAATATGAGATATGTAATTGCATAATAGGAAGATAATTTCATAACATAATAAGTACGGAAAGCTTCAAAATCTATTTAAAATAGTGAAAATTGGTCTTTATTTTATTTTATTTATACATGTATCCATGCGATTAAGTGAGACATTGCTCTCATTTAGTTGATGTTGAATTCCACAATTGAAGGGATCCATATTCATGCATGTGTTGAGGGATTTCAAAACTCCAGTACTTTGACAATTTTCCAAACAATTTAAAAAATATTGATATTCTTACTGTTCGAAGTGTTTGATTTAGATAAGATTTTTTTGAAAAAAAATAAAAAAAAATTGATTGCTCCATTCAAGCATCTTCAATCCCTTAAGTTACAACATATTTATACTTTTTTCGAAAAATATCAGTTCAAAAAAATTTCAATATCAAACCAGTTATTTTAAATTGTGAACGATTTAACTATATCCATTAATTTTTTTTGATAAGGTTAAATTGTATCTTTTTAAAAGGAAAGCTAATAACTTGTAATGGAAAAGTGACGCGAAATTAAATAAGGAAGGGAAACTATTTAATTAAGGAAGGGAAAAACTAAATTAGACTCTTATTTATTTGTATATTTTTATATTCATTACAAAAGTATTTTTTAATTGATAACTTTTTTAAAACTAAGTGATCTTTGATATAACTGAAATGTTATTATACACTTGCATCAACGTTTTCCCATTTTAATTGAGATATATTTTATAGGAAGATCACTCTTCATGAGCTTAGATAACTACTAACTTAAATATATACACACACTTATATGTATCTATAAAATTGTTTTGAATCAAGCAGATAAAACATTATCAAATGAGATAATTTCCATAAAGCTTAATCATTCATTTAATGTAAACAATTGCATCATACCTCGTTGTTATTTATTCGAACGTTATACAAGAAAAAATATCTAGGAAAAAAATCATAGGCACGTGAATATAGATTTGCATAAAGTTTATCCTAGCCTAACATTTCATTGCTTGTTGTCGACATGCATAATGCGTCGTTGATCTTGATAGTTTAGAAAAAGGAGATTGTGTGCATTAGGTAAACCTCGTTTTTGAAACTCCACTGAGACAACACCTGCATTGATGACGTTGTTGCCAAGATTGGACTTGTCGCCCGATCGTCCATCTTGCGGGGGCATGATAAAGATACACGTGATCGTGATAAAGATCTCATCTCACAAGTATAGAAGTTGTATATATTTACGTTTCCTTATTGTAATCCTCCTATTGTAAATTACTTGTTCTCCAAGATTACTTGTCCTCCAAGATAGCTTAGGACTCCTATGTATATATATACATTGTTACATCAATAATATTTTCAATGTTTTCCCAATTATTATTCTCTCTATTATCTTTCACCTCCGTCCCAGAGTATATGTTTACCCTCTCATTTACACGGAGATTAAGAAATTGTGGAACCGATGTGAGTGTTGTGAGTATAAAAGTAAAGTAAGAGAGAGAATAAGTGGAAGAGAATAGTAAGTTAATTGGTGTTGTAAGTATAAAAATAAAGTAGGGGAGAGAATGAGTGAGATGAATAGCAAAGATTTTTTGCTATTTTTGGAAGTGGACATATACTCTGGGGTGAACTAAAAAGGAAAGATAGACATATACTATGAGACGAATGGAGTATTGAATAAGCCGGCAATGAAAGCAAAATGTGACTGTTAGTTACTATCATTCCGGAATAAAGAGGGTAACAAACTTATGGAGTAACTGAATTTTCGTCCCAAAATGAAAGTTGAATATTTCGTAAATTTATTCTCGATTAAGATCGACTTGAAAATGAAAATAATTGACATTTATTTTGGTACGGAATTAGTATTCATAAATTTTTGCAACAAATTGATGATGATGAAGATATCAAAGTACTGCTTCAATGTTTGTTTTAGCTTCATCATGATGGAACTATTTTTTTCTCTAAGAATCTTTTCTTTAGTAATCTTATACAATACAATCAAAGCATTGCCACAAGTAGGTAAGCATGGATCCTTGATTTAACTCAAAGATTTAACATATCATATCCTTATTAATTACTTTTGGAATATTTTTCTTTTTTACAAAATTAACATGTGTTAAATTAATTAAAGCCGGCCGGGTTTACTGGGGCATGAATAATGCTTCAAATTTCTTCAAATAGAATTCTATTTCATCAATTTATAGATTAAATTAAAGTCAACTAATTATTAATAGAGAGGGGCTATTGGCACTACACTTTTTGCTTTTCCACTACAATTTTTTTTTTAATTAGACATAATTATCCTTTCATACTTTATAAATGGACATAATTATCTTTTGACTTTATTTGGAATCAATTAACCATACTATAATAGATTATACAAACAAGATTTTACTTATCCACTATATTTTTATTTTATTTTTTGAAAATATCCACTTCATTTACTTCTTCTTCTACTTCTTTTTTTTTTTTTGAGAAAATTTCCTCTACATTTCCTAATAAATACTTCAGTTAACTATGATTAAAATGATTTTATTGTAAGCCTGTATGTTTTTTTTGGGTTTAAAAAAAAATACAGACTTACATTTTTTCAGTCATAAAACTGGTTTTTTAGTATTGTTTAAAAAAAATATTTTTCACAAGACTTTTTATTAACAACATAGTAAAAAAAATATATTAACCTACCATAAAGAATTCATTTATAAATTCACAACTAAATTTTTAAACTTAAGATGTATAATTTCTAATTTAAAATTCCATAATTTATTCACCACTTTTTCTAATTTATTTTAATCAGTTTTTTGGTACAAAAATTATTTCAATCATTAAGAACAAAAAAAAATCAAGGTTGTACAAAAAAATCAAGGTAAAAATGGAAATAATTGTAAGCAGTACATTTAGGCAGTTTATTGAATATAAACAACTTGGTGAAAGATAAAAATATTTCTATTTTATTACGATAATTTCTTATCATTTTAATATTTTTATGTAATTTGCTTTTACAATATCAATTTTATAAAAAACAATATGCATTTTTCCTTTGCACGATTAATAAGAATTATAGGGAAGCTTGAACCAATATAACAACCTTGCCAAAAAATAAGGAATAACCCATAAATAGTTAGGATGAGCTTGGAGGGCAATTGAGTCAAGTGATTAAATCATTTTTATGAGTGTAGTGGATAAGGAAAAAATGTAGTAGCAATAGCCCCTCCCTAATTAATAATGCTTCCTCTATTCAAAATAATAGTGGCATGTTATAATTGGAATTTTAAATTTATGCTTTCCTTAATCATCAGTTGTATCTTCTTGACCAGTGTTCTAAAAATCGGGCTAGGCAGCCGCCTAGGTGGGGCCTAGGCGCTAAGCGGCCCCCTTCCGCCACGATTTCCTTTAAGTCGGCCATACTAGGCGTCAGGCGGGCTAGGCGGAAATTAGGCGGTCCAGGAGGGCTCGGCGGTCCAGGCGGGATGGGCTGTCGAAGGTCGCCGGAAACGGCAAAGAGAAAAAGAGAAAACAATGATGTAGAGACGGCCATTGGGGGGTCGGAGGAGGTGATGTACCTTGGTTGTTGCACGAAAAAGGTGGTGGAGCTTGCGTTGGTTGGCCGTTGCTTTGACTCCGGAGTCCGAACACTGGAATACGCTGAGAGAGAGAGAGGCGGCTTCTGTAGAGAAATGAGAAAAGAGATGACGGATGACATTTTTGGTTAGGGTTTCTTTGTTGGGTTGGGTAAGGGCCTTTAAATGGGTAAAATTTATGTGGGCTTATTTGGGCTGAAATAAAAATGTATAATGTTGGGTTATATTTGGGTTTAGTTGAGTGAAAAAAAAATGTGTTGAGTGGATGGGTTTGAGTAAATACCATAGAATACTCTTAGTTATGATTTTTTTTTTTGCTTAAATTAAAATGAATTATTAATTTTTAATTAAAAACAAAAATAAATGACATTACTTTTTGGATAAATATATATATAGATTTATAAATTTATAAATTTATGAAATAAATAAATAAAAATACTCTAAATTCTAAGCCCCGCCTAGGCCCATAGGCGCTAGGCCTAGCTCCGCCGCCTAGCGATTTTTAGAACACTGTAATTGACACTACATTGTATTATGATTGTTACAGCCTCCTTGCATTGGAACACAATGGGCGTGGCATCATCTCAACTATGTTCTTCTTGATACTCTCTATTTTAGGGCAAATTGCCAATTAGTTACCTGAGTTTGTCGTCAAGTTTCAATTAGTTACCCAGTTTGTGTTTCGGTCAATTTAGTTATTGAATTTGTCTTTTTGTTTCAATTGGTGTAAAATCCGTTTGTTTGTCAAAAAACTAACGAAAATTGATGAAAAACGTAACAAAGTTCTTTCAAAATTGCAATGATCAACCCTAAAGTTTAAATTATTCCATTACACCCCCAAACTAACGAATGTTAAAAGCTATCTTCTTTCTCAAAAACCCGGTCATCACCACCACCCAAATCCGGCCACTACCATAACCACCTATCTTCTTTCCAGCGGCGATCCTTCCCCTGCACACCATATTTTCCGGCAATTGTCCATATTTTCCGGCGAAAAAAAGATCAAAAATCGGACCAGAAAAAATACGATTCCTGCTTCGTTAACCGTTGGATCGTCTTCAAACTTCTGGGGAATGTTCGCATCACCTAGGCGCACCTTTTCACCGTTGGGATCTGCCAAAAAATCACCGGAGATGGAGATAAGTCCGCCGGAGCGAGAGAAAGGCGATTTTTGGGAGATTTTCGCCAGATTTTTTCCGGCGGACTTATCTCCCGCTCCGGTGATTGTTTGACAGATCCCAACGGTGAAAAGGTGCGCCTAGGTGATGCGAACATTCCCCAGAAGTTTGAAGACGATCCAACGGTTAACGAAGCAGGAATCGTATTTTTTCTGGTCCGATTTTTTGATTTTTTTTCGCCGGAAAATATGGACAATTGCCGGAAAATATGGTGTGCAGGGGAAGGATCGCCGCTGGAAAGAAGATAGGTGGTTATGGTAGTGGCCGGATTTGGGTGGTGGTGATGACCGGGTTTTTTGAAAGAAGATAGCTTTTAACATTCGTTAGTTTGGGGGTGTAATGGAATAATTTAAACTTTAGGGTTGATCATTGCAATTTTGAAAGAACTTTGTTACGTTTTTCATCAATTTTCGTTAGTTTTTTGACAAACAAACGGATTTTACACCAATTGAAACAAAAAGACAAATTCAATAACTAAATTGACCGAAACACAAACTGGGTAACTAATTGAAACTTGACGACAAACTCAGGTAACTAATTGGCAATTTGCCCTCTATTTTAAAACGAATAGTTTCACTTTAAATTTTATGATCAATTTATGATTATTAAATTTAATTTTGACTAAATTTAATAAAAATTTAATCATTTTTATGCAATTTTAAATTGTTATTAACAATATTTCAAGTTAATAATGAAGAAACATCAACATATTTTAAAATTGAGTTAATATAATTGGATTTTTATAATATTATTATTAAAATTTTAATTAAATTGATCATAAAATTAAGATGTGTCTGTCTTCCAAATATAGAGAAAGAAATTACTACAGTATATAGCATTGATGTAGCCGAGCTTTGCCAAGGCTTACAACGTGGATTTTTACGGGCTTTGTCAAGGCTTACAACGTAGATTTGTTACGGGTGGCGCGGAGCAACATCGTGGGCCGTTGGGCCTGCACGTGTAACGGGTCAGCTCTGATACCATGATAAAGTCTGAGGTTTCATCCCAAAACCAATTGGCAATGAGAGAAGTAGCCCAGGATCTATATATAGTCAATACTTGGCTAGTTAATTCTAAGGGTGTGTAACAAAAATAGCAAATACCAAGAATCGTACCAAAACTGAAAATACCGAACCGAAAATACCATTATCTTACGGTACTTAATTTTTCTAGAACCGAAGTTTCGGTTCTGGTTTTCGTATAGTGTTCAAGCACCGTACCTGTATCCCGTCCCGAACCGATAAATTGAAACTATGTCGTTTTATATTTATATATAGGGCGAATTGCATTTTGGACCCCAAAGTTTAGGGGGTGTTCCTATGGCAGACCCCAATGAATCATTATTTACATTTTAAGCCCCAAAGTTGTCATTCTGTTAGCATTTTAAGTCTTTTAACCAATTTTGTTAGAAATTTCGTTAAATAATCACGTGCGAGCCACATTTCACATAACGGAGGATGTTTTTGAACAATAATTCATTCATTATTATTTTAAAGCAAATTGAATGAAAATAAATAGTACAAATGGAAAATATTCCATTTAAAGGCGTTAAAAATTTTCCGAAATAATAAAAAGAATAGAATATAAAATTTATTTAAAAATACTAAATTGTCGATAAATAATTATAAAATTTATTTGAAAACCAAGGCATTTAATATTTTTCTCAAATATAATTTAATATTTTAACTATTTCAATTGAAAAGCCATAAAAAAAAAATTGAACCACAATTAATAGTTTTTAATTTGAAGGAAAATATTGAGGGAGGCGCTTGGTGGCCAGGGTGGTGGTTGGAGACGGAGAAGATAAAGAAGAAAAGAATGGGGTTCAAAAAAAATATTAAAATCCAAATTCTTTATTTGCAGTGGTTTTATTTTATTATTTTAGAGTAAAAGAAAATAATAATTATTTTTCTTTCAAAATATATTTAATTGAAATAGTCAAAATATAAAATTATACTTGAAAAACCATTGAATGCCTTGGTTTTAAAATGAATTTTATAATTATTTATAGACAATTTAATATTTTTAAATAAATTATATTTTCAATCTTATTACTTTCGAAATTTCATTTAACGCCAACAAATGAAAAGTTTTCCATTTTTACTATTTATTTTCATTCAATTTCCTCTAAAATAACGAGGAATGAATTATTGTTCAAAAACATCCTCCGTTAACCGACATGTGGCTTGCACATGTTTATTTAACGAAATTTTCTAACAAAATTGGTTAAAAGACTTAAAATGCTAACAGAATGACAACTTTGGGGCCTAAAATGTAAATAGTGATTCATTGGGGTCTGCCACAGGAACACCCCCTAAACTTTGGGGCCCAAAATGCAATTCGCCCTTATATATATATCAATAATTGTACTCCTTTGTCTCAAAATGATGTTCCCACTTATATATATTACTATCAATAACAAGTTTTCTATTTTTATTAGCATAATTAAATTAAATTAAATTAAAATGATCGTTCAATTTTTATTTTTTACATTAATGTAATGAAAGTGTGAATATTATTTTGGGACGGATGGATACAATATACGCACGAATATAGAAAATCACATTCTACTAATAACAAAAGTCGGAAATCATTATACCAAACTAAAGTACCTGACCCTCATTAGACGTCTTTCTTTTGGAACAAAAAAAAAAAACAAACTTCGACTGATCGACTCTCTTATAGTATGGCGTTTTGTTTACTCGATATCTTTTTCTTTTGAAACTTGTTAGCTCAAGCTTCACTATAATTGTTGAGGAACTGGATTATATCCTGAACCGATTAATCCCAAAACCGATGAAACCGTACTATTTAGAATCGAGTCGTAACGGTTTAAATTTTTACGTACCGAAGATAAACGGTTCGGTTGCGGCATTACTCCAATCCCGAACCGTCCGTACCATGCTCACCCATAGTTAATTCCCGATGTGGGGTAATTGTCTCTAACAAGCAGCATACCTATTCATTAGGTGTTGACAAAAACTTGTGTGAGACGGTCTCACACATGAGACGGGTCTCGTTGAGAAAGTAAATGGTTTGCCACTCTATGGGCGGGGCAAGCCCATTTCCTCTCCCATCGAGATCTGTCTCAGTGAGACGGTCTCACACAAGACTTCCTCTTGGTGTTTCTATGTGATGAAATTATATGATTGGTACATTGCTAATTCTATTCGAATTAAATATTCAAATTTGTTCAGAATCAAAAATAAATTCATAGTCTAACTAAATAAATATTTAATTTGCTCCGAATCTAAAAATTAATTTGAAAGAACACTTTTGGAGATTTATTTTGATAAAGATAATTTATTAATCTTTGACCTATCTAACCAACCAAAAGAAGAGATGAAAAAAGGATAGGGATTAATGAGAGGTAAAGGGACGTGAGAGGGTGATATGATGAGGTAGGGATGACCAAACACGGTTTCGGTTTCGGAAAAGCTTGAACTGTAACCGAACCGTTTCTCTTTCGGTTACGGTTACGGTTCGGAATAGCCGGTTCACGGTTCGGAACTGCCGGTTCACGTTTCCTTAAATAAAAAAAAAATAAAAACAGAAAAACAATTATAATAATATTTTATTGCCAACTTTTTTACAAAAAAGGTATAGAAAAAATGTTTAAAAATCTAAAGAGGTCCGTCCCTCTTAGGGGTGGCCAATCGTACCAAACAAAACCTACCAACAGAGTACCAGCCGAACCGAGAGCTTTGGTATACCGACAGTCGGTATACCGAAAGTTCGGTACGGTACTACCGAACCGAGTTTGCAGTATTGGTTGGTACACGGTACACAAAAGTGAGTTCGGTTGGTATACCGTGTACCGAGTTTATTTTTATAAAAATAATGTTTATTATATATTTAATAATTTAATAGAAAAGTAAGTATATAAAAAAACTAAAAAAACTAAAAAAATGTGTTATTTAAAATTCCAGTGAGTTTTTTTATTGTTTCAGTTAGTTTTTGACAGTTTCAGTTAGTTTTTAGACAGTTTCTCAGTAAGTTTTTAACAGTTTCAGTTAGTTGTTTGACAGTTTCTGTTAGTTTTGACAGTTTCAGTTAGTTTTTGACAGTTTCAGTTAGTTTTTGACAGTTTCAGTTAGTTTTTTGACTGTTTCAGTTAGTTTTTGACAGTTTCAGTTAGTTTTTTGACTGTTTCAGTTAGTTTTTGACTGTTTCAGTTAGTTTTTTTTTACTGTTTCAGTTAATTTTTGACAGTTTCAGTTAATTTGTCTTCCACTTTTCCTTCTTTGGTAGAGGTGTAGTACCAACCGTACCAACCAAGTACCAACCGTACCAAGAAGTTGGTATACCGAGTTTGTTGGTACGGTACTGGTACTCATTTTCATGTACCAACTTCATCTTGGTTGGTACTGGTACAAGGTAAAAAATGTTGGTATACCTACCATGCCACCCCTAGTCCCTCTTTTCTTTTATATACTCAACAATTTTTTATAATTTTAATTCACTGAATTTGGTTAAAAAACCAGTCAAAACTCAATTTTTCTTGTCAATGTTCCGTTAGTAACAGTTAATTCTTATGAAACCGTTAGAAATCTAACGATTTTGACGGTTTTTTACGTGTTTCTAACGGTTTTGATAACGGTTCCGGTTCGTTCTAGGCGGTTCATGACGGTTCGGAACCGCCGGTTCACGGTTTTCAGAGGGGATGAACCAGAACCGGACCGTGTTACAAACGGTTCCGGTTCACACGGTTTCGGTTTTCGTCAAGGTTTAAGGCGGTTCAAGCTTTTCGGTTACGGTTCCGATACGGTTCCGCTTCGGTTTGACCATCCCCTATATGATGATGAGGTAAAGCCTGACCCAGTCATACCACCACCAGCACCTCACCGGAGCATCACACTGCCACCGCAGCAGTAGTAGTAATGAAAAACCGCGTCCTTATTCGATTCCGTTCTCTATTTCTATTGGCTGCACTGCACCACCTTTTTTTTGCTTTTAACCTTTTCTGAGAATGTACAAGTAAATATTGTTGGGCAGTGTGTGCTTCTGTATAACTACTAGGCAGTACAAGTAGACTGACTATATACAGTTGCAAGGAATTGAAGATTTGCTTTTCGGGTTTGTTGAACAATTCTTTTTAAAAAAAAAAAAAAAACAATTAGAATTAGTAAATAATCTCCGTCCCATTTTAAACTTCAAAAAATTCTTTTTTGGATGTTCCATTTTAAATTTTAAAATCCAAAAAATGAAAGTTATTTATAATGTACTTTTTTTATTTTATGGGACCTACATGTCATACACACAACAACTATCCACTAACTATTCTCAACCTCACTTTATCTCTCATACTCACTTTCTATACTCACAACACTCTACCTCACTATCTATATTTTATAATATAAAGATTCTCATCTTTTTGCGTCCACTTTTTTTTCTTGAAGTTTAAAATGGGACGGGGGAGTACATATTCTTGAAAATAGTTGATTGGGAGATAAAAAGTGAGATAGAGATTAGTAAGTGAATAGTTGTTGTGAATATGACAAATATGTCTCACTATTTAAAAAGTATTAAAACAATCCTGTTTTGAGACTTTGTAGATTAAAGTAGGCAACCAAAATGATTTTTTTTTTATAAATTAAAGAGGGATGGAGGGAGTATTAAAATTTTATTGTGACCATTAAATTTAAATGTGTTTAATTAATGTTCATTGGATTAAATAATTATTTGGTCCTTCAACTTGGCACTTTTTATTAGTTTGGCCACACATGAATAATTTTTATTACTTTGGTCCCTTACGATGGCATTTTTTGCGAGTTTGCTCATTCAAGCCTTGAAATCTCTCAAAATACCAAAAATACCCTTATAATAAATATTAATTTGGTCCCTCATGGTTGCCTTCTTTCTAAATTTTCCCTTTAATATATTCTTTGCTATTTTTAATTTTTATATAATTTAAAATACAAAAAATAACCTTGATCCAAGAATTGACGATGAGTTTTAAAATTTTGGATCAAGTTAATACAATATTTGATGGAATTTGGAAAGAAAAATTAATGGGTTCAATTTTATTTTATGCTAAATTGAGATATTTATTTATTTTTTCAAACTTTCTGTTCTCTCTTTATTTCTTACAGAAAGATAGCATTTTACTAAAAAAAAGAAAATCAAGTTTTTTGTTTCATGAGGATTTTAACCCTTCAAAATTTATTATTACTGCTCTAAATTTATGTGAATTTAACAATAAAAAGCAATTAAAGAAACCCAAATCCATAATAAAAAGGCCATTATGAGAGAAAAAAAATAATAAATTATATTCATATGGAACCAAACTAACAACAAGTATTAACATTAAAGACTATACTAATTTTTAATCAAGATGTACTTTTGGTATTTTTAGAAGTTTCACAACTTGAAAGGGGAAAACTCGAAAAAATGTCAACATAATGGACCAAACTAATAAAAAATATTCATGAGGGACGAAACTAATAAAAAGTGCCAAGTTTAAGGACTAAATAATTATTTAATCCATGTTCATTTATGTTGATAACAAAAAAAAAAAAAAAAAAAACCTCATTCCATCCCATTTCAAGAGTCAAAAATTTCTTAAATAGGTGTCCGATTTAAGAGTCAAAATCCTTAACAACAGAAAAGTTTCTAACACTTCTTTATTCAATGGGTCTCACATGTCATACTCACACTAACTATCGACTAATTATTTCACATTCACTTTTCTCTCATACCTACTTTCTGTACTCACAACACTCTACCCACTATTTATACTTCATCCGTCCCTTAACTATGTGCACAAATTGTCATTTTGGGTGTCCCATTGATAAGTCACACTTTCTTAAAATGGCAAAGAATTTTTACTATTCATCCCACTCATTATTTTTCCTACTTTACTTTAACACTCACAACACTAATCAACTTACTATTCCCTACCACACTTTCTCTCTCTTACTTTACTTTTCACACTCACAACTAGAGACGTCAATCCGGGACCGTCCCGTCCCGCTATATATTTGGGACGGGACGGGACAGCATATTCCTATCCCGAAAAAATGCGGGACTATTCGGGACGTCCCATATGGGACGCGGGACAACACGGGATGGGACGGGACGGGACGCCCGCGTTTTTTAAAACCCATCACAGCAGCCCAAGCCCAATTAAAAAAAACCCAGCGACCTAAGTTGAAACTCAGTTCAGTTCCATTTCAATATCCCAATTTCCCAAATCAATTCACAAATCACACCACATTCAATTCACACTCATCTAACCCTAGGTCCCTAGCCGACGGGTGACGACGACGCCGCACTCTCTTCTCCCACACTGACGGTGACGGCGACGGGTGACGAGGCGATACCACTTACCACTCCACTCCAGTACCACTTCCGGCGATTACCAAGTAGCAATCCGCCGCCGCACTCCCTCTCCTTTTCTTCAGCAGGTCCTCTTCTCTTCTCTGTACCTCTTAAATCTTAATTATGAAAGGGCAACATATATTCTGACTGCTTGCTGACGTTGCTGTTGCTGCCTGTTTTTTTTTTTTTTGTTTTGAACAAACTTGCTGAACAATAACAGGGAAACTTGCTGTTTTTTTTTTTTTTTTTTTTTTGAAAAAACTTGCTGCCTTTATCTAGTATTGTTATAATACTTATGTAAGGACTAAGTATTAGTATTAGTATTTGTTGGATTTATTTCAAAATCGTTATTTTGTGATCGGATGATCGCGTTAACCTATCCCGTCTTTGCCCTGAATTATCCCGCGTCCCGAGGTAGGATGGGACAGGTCGGGGTATTCACGTCCCGCGATAAATTGGTCTCGTCCCGTCTCGTCCCGTATAGTTGGCAGGACATCATAGTTTTGTCCCATCCCGTCCCGTTGTCCCGAATTGACGGCTCTACTCACAACAACTACCCCTCTACTGTTTATCCCTTAATTCCCATGCAAAACTCATTTTGTGCACATAGTTATGGGACGGAGGGAGTATTTTATAAGAGTAATATGAATTCTTTTCTTAATTTATGTGGACACTAATTTTTTAATTTTTAAAATGAGATGGAAGGAGCATACTCTATGTGTCTCATTTTAAGAGTCGAAAATTTCCTAAAATGACGTCTCATTTTAAGAGTCAAAATCCTAAAATGACAAGTGGGTCCTACATATCATGCTCTCAACAATTATCCACTAACTCTTCTCTACCTTACTTTCTCTCTCATACCCAACTATCAACACTCACAACACATTATATTTTCCTTAATTCTTGAACCTACTCATTTTTTACTCTTAAAATGGGACGGAGGGAGTACCATTTAATTTTAATTGCAATAATTAATTCAAAAGTGTTTTTTAGTGAGGGGGAGTACTTGAACTGTGAAAAGCCGTGTAAGACCAAGTATAATGGGAATCTGAGATTAAGGTGTTGAATGGGGATTAAATATAGTAGGCGGTGTTGAATGGCTACAATGTGGAGTTGAAGGAGGTGTTGAATGGGAGGAGTGTTGAATAAATTAAACACATTTGAATGGGATTTGTGGGCTGCCGAATTTGCCATGTGGCGCCTTGGCATTGGGCAGACCTGGCGCATGCACGCTAAGCCCCGACAGAGGAGCGTGCGTGCGAAGGTTGGCCTTTCTTTTTTCTTCTTTTTTCCTGGTTTTGACACTTGGCAGCACATGATTGGTCCATCAGATTTTGGGATTAAATATTCATCTCAATTATTTTACAATAAATAATTTTTTTACTTTTTTTTTACACCAAAATTCATTAAAAAAAATCCCTATAAATAGATGCAAGTTTCATTATATTTGGTCACAAAAAAAAACTCTTTTTAGTGAAATGGAATTACAACCCCAATTATTTGAGCTCAATTATTTTACAGTAAATGATTTTTTTTAGACTAAAAATCATAATTATTTAATTTCAATCACAAAAAAATAATTAAGTGTGAACTATTTTTTTTATAATTGATTATTATTATTATTTTACTAATTATAAAAATTAAGAATATAAAATACATTTTAAGTGGTGGGGTATAGGATGATAAGTTGGAAGGGTGTTGAATGAGAGATTAAACAAACCATTGCAGGGTGTAAAAGTTGAATGAGTGTTGAATTATTAGGTGAGAGAGAGAGAAGATGATTTGGAGTGATAAAGTCAGGGACGGCTATTACGGGGAGCCGGAGGAGCTTCCGCACAGGTCCCCAAAATTTAGGAGGGCACCATTTTTTTATGTATATATAATATGTGTATAAGTATATAAAGTATAATTATAATGTAAATAGGTAACTTTGACATAAATTAGGCAATAAATAAAAATTCAATTATAGTTTCCTATCTAAAATATACTACCTAAATTATTTATCCTAACTAATTGGTTTACAATATGTACGTGCTTAATTTTATATTTCTATTAGACTATTACAGTTTCCTTCCTATCTTAAATAACTAACCGCATTCAACGCATTCCTTTAAAAAAAAAAAAAAAAAAAAAAAACGTCATCAACGCACGTACAGAATTATCCAAACGCATTCTACCCGTCGCCTCCTAGTCTTCCTCGACTAACGCCGGTTAGTTTTTCCTTCAACGTCTTTATTTTTTCTTTTTTATTGATAACCTTTCTTCTCCAAAACTCTAAATCCACATCTCTGATTCTCTATCCTCTGTTCTCTCATACGTCTCCACTCTCCTTTGTGAAAGATTTGTTGCGATTCGATCGACGTCAATTGCAAAGTGATAAGCTACTGGCAGTGCACCTCTCTCCGTCACAGATTTTATCAGGTTCTTTCGTTCTTTTCATACTTTAATACTTTCCGTTATGAGTTCTAGAATTAGAAAACAAGAATGTGGATTTGAAAAACGTAAAAATACAAGTTAAATTATATTAATATAACACAATATATTATTCTATTTTACCTTTTTAGGGCTTTATCTTAAAATTTCGAACAGGGCCTCCAAAATGTTAGAGCCAGCCCTGGATAGAGTGGATGTTGAATCCATTGTAGATGGTCGGATTTCGAAACGCTGCACCGGGGAGTTAGCTCCACCCAATGGTTCCGATTTGAGCCACCTCATTTTAGCTCCACCCAACAGAAAAAAATTGAAATCGTTTTAGCCGCACAGATGATGAACTCGCCTATGTGGCTTTGATCGGAGTTGTTGGATAGAGGGGTGGAGCAAACTTGGGTGGAGCGGTTCAAGATCTGTAGATGGTCGGAATTACACCGGCTGGCTGGGTCGAGGCCAGGGTGTACCTACCACATAAATAGGTATGGCTATAGAAATTGTGAACGGTTGCTACCAACTGCATGCTACCCTATGCTTACCGACCACTTCACGTTTGTTGAGCGGCTCTGTCAGAAACAGAGAAACCCCTCCTCTCCCCCATTTGGCTTCCTGTTCCTTTCGTTTTTTTTCTTTTATCACCCTTCTATTTACGCAATTAGGGGCCGTTTGGTAGGCCGAATAAATGTTTGGATAAGATAAATAATACTAAAGTTAGTGTTTGGTTTGTTTTTAACTTTGTGGACTAATTAGAAGGTTGGGGTGGATAAGGAGCTTATCCCTACTTATTTATCCCAACAAAAGCGGTGGTTTTATTAGTACGGCGATAAACATAACACGTCGTATTTTTTCTCATCTCAAATATACCCTTTTATAAATCCCAAAGCCTACGTAAAAAAACCCTTCACCCTTCTCTAGGTTTCGCGGCAACTAAGAATCAGCGCAGCCAACATGTAACTTTTTTTTCTTTCTTTCTTCTTGTTCATTCTACTGCTTTCTGTAGACATATACTTTGTATTAGATTCAAAATTACAGCTTTTTTTATTCTCGTTTATATTTAGTTGCTAACAAATTATTTGATTTTCTCAAAAAAAGTTTAAAATCTTTGCGACAAAAATTAATTTGACAGTTTCATTGTTTTCTTTTTAATACTTTGAAAAATCCATTAAAAAAAAATAAATCATATTTTAGAAGTCCTTCCTACTATCCCTTACGGACATGCTCTCTTCTCATGTTGAACAGCAATAAAAGACGATGAAATTCATTCACTTGCATTCCTTCTAGCCTTCGGCATCCAAGGATCCAAGACCGTTTGAGAAATCTGCTCCATTCTTGATATAATCAGTTTTCCTTCCTGCTTCTTGTTTGCAAAAAATAAAAATGTTTTCGTCTCAAAATAAATGTCGTAATTGCTTTATTAATGTATGAATATGTTTTATTTATTTGTACATAGTGCACTATGAATTTTATCTAATTTAGAAATGCAACAATTATTTTATAGAAAGCTTGACATTTATAATGAGACGGATGAATAGTTTCAAATAAATGAGAGTATATATAGGTATGCAAATCAGACCCATTTGAAAATTGAGTCACGAGGGTAGTTTTGGAAATACGGTGCAGTATTGCAAGATTTTATTTGGCTACCAAATAAGATATCAGGATAAAGTTGGGATAAAACGATCTTATCCGGGTGCTACCAAATGTCATACACTATATTATTAATCCCCATGTATAATAATCGGTGAATAATTAATACGTGAATAAATTGTCGGGCTTATCCTTATCTTACTACCAAACGAGCCCTTACTGTATTACTCTTATTTATCCTTGTAAAGTAGAGTACTATATAGTACGCCATACTTCCTCCGTCCCGCTCGAAATAGGATTTTGGTAAACTTGACTTTACTTTGTTCAAGTTTTTTGAAGAAATATAATAATTCAAATAAAAAATTTTATAATTTTATTGTATCACGATTAATAATACTCTCAATAACAATTTTTAAATTAATATTAGGATAATTATTTATTACTTAAATTACATTGTCAAAGTATAAAAAAAACTACTAAAAATCCTATTTCGAGCGGGACAGAGGGAGTATTCCATAACATTTGATAATATAAATAATTAAATAATTTTGAAAGTATTTATCATGTAAAAGTATTATTTACAGTATATTTTAATACTATTTCTGTCTCTCGAAATTTATCAAATGACTTTTTATAATCAATAGTACATGTTAGTTTTTGCTATATATTAGTGTTAGTTTAATAATTATAATGAGATTCTAAATTTTGTAATTAATAAATTACTTAAATATTAATAAAAAGTACTCCCTTCATCCCAGAGTAAGAGTCATACCTCTCATTTGCACGCTTATTAATAAATATTGGAAGCAATGTAAATGTTGTGAGTGTAAAAGTAAGTAGGAGTACATGTGAAAACTTCTCGAGAAGAGGGAGGGGAGTATATGTGAACAAGTATAAAATGATAAGCATTTTGAAATTTGGATTTGAATATCATTTATTTCAAGATAAATTTTTTGTCCCAAAATATTTGTAGTTTTACACTTTTCATAAAACATTGACACACTTTGCCTAGACTGCCTTTATTTATGATAGATAGTTAATCGCTGTAAAATCATTTATTTATTTTACTTGAAATATTAAAAGGGTAAAATAGTCTATTTGGTATGTATTAATTGATTTTCTTAATATGTGTGCAAAGCAAGGTTCTAAAAAATGCTAGGCGGTCGCTAGGCGCCACAGGGCCGCCTAGAGCCTAGGCGGGGTCTAGGCGGGGCCGAGAATTCAGAAATAACTATAATATCCTAGACGAGACCTAGGCGTTTTCATGAACGCCTAGCGCTTAGGCGGGGCCTAAGCGGCCTAAACGGGGGGTCTTTTAGAACACTGGTGCAAAGTGCTAAAACTACCAAGTATTTTGGGACAAGGGAGTATGTGTTATTGGATGCTAATGCACATTTTATCGATTTTAATGACTCGAGCGCATATAATGCAATGGGCATAACTTTTGACTAAAAATGAACACGAGACTCACCCCATACGCAATCAGATAAAATTTCAAAATCTACAAAGGTCATTGAGCTTTACTTTGATAAATGGTTAAAAATCACAAATTGATGTCGCTAATTCCTCAGATAGTCCCCCAAGTTTTATTAGTGGAAAATTAGAAATAGTGTTTCAGAGTGTTAGTGGTAGTGTTGAAATGTGTCGATGCACTTCTTTTGTTAGTGACGGTGCAAGTGCTATTGAGTGTCATGTCATGTGTTAAAAAGCATTTGTTTTAGTGTAATAGAATGTTAGTTGTAGTGTTTTTTTTTTTGCCAGATGTTAGTTGTAGTGTTAAAGAATGTCTTTGAGTTTTTTTGTTAGTGTCAGTGTATGTTTAATTGAGTGTCAGTGCGTGTGTTTAAAGAATGTCAGTGCATGTGTGAATACATGGTAGTGTTAAAGAGTGTTATATTGTGTTAATAAGTTATAGATATTCATAAAAATTTCATTGTTTATTTTAAAACAAGTTTTGATTATGCACAAAAAAAAAAAATGTCACCGAAAATGTTTCAGTTAGTACAAAATTATTATAGTCATTTCTAAAAGATATTTCACTTATTTACACTCACTTGCTTTACCACTAGTGTTTTGGACAATTATATCTTTAACTCCTCAATTTTATTGACTTATTTATTATTAATTATTTAATAAGCGTGCAAAGTCAAACTAAAAAAATTGTGTGGGAAAGAGTAATTGGTTTTGATTACTTAGGAAAAACATATTCTTCCTAATAATCTATTGAAATCAAATAATGATGTGTAGTTTGTGTACTCACTCCGTCTCATACTTATAGTTACTAAAAGTGAATGCACATAGATTTAAAAATTATGCTAGAATAATAATTATTATGAGTGAGTAGGAGAAAAAATAATAAGTTAATTGATAGCTGTTGTGAGTGGGTAAAAGAGAGAAAATTATTATTATTATTATTTTTGCATAAGTATCATTGAAATTAAATCGTGCAAATTTGAAGCGTACTGAGACTTGCAATGATCTCGGTTGAAGCCTGAGACCCACCCGGGAAGATTGGAGTCTTGATCTCTTGTACCATTTTTGTGTGCTATTTCATGTACCACTTCTAATCTAACCGTTCACATGTTTGCATAATATTACAATAATACCACTATTAATAATTGTAAATCATTAAATCACTTGTGACACATAGAGTGGTACTGAGGATTTGGACTCGGAAAGTTGAAGCAATTGTGGAAAAGTGGTCCGTTAAAAGAAGGGAAGGAATAACAAGTCCCAAAGAAGGAGGAGGAGAGAGAAGCACCCTTGCGCTTGTACTGTAGGTGGAAAGTAAAAATTGACCCCACGACCAAAACGGGTGTTGGTTCCAATTCTGGTTCTCTTTCTTGTTTGTCGCTCCAAATAATTAGTGGCTGGGATTGGAATGGGTTGTCTACTTCCTCCCCCTTCTAAAATTGTTTCCCCAATTTCATTACTCCCTCCGTTCCATTTTAAATTGCAAAACTTGCCAAAAAAGTGTCCTAACTAAAATTGTAAAATTCAAAAATGACAAGTTTTAACCCACTTGCACACTCACATCCATTAACCCACTAACTATTTTCTACCCCACTTTCTCTCTCCCACTCAACTATCAACACTCACAACACATTACCTTTTTCACTTTTTCCCTTAATCCCCGTGCCAACCTAGTATTTGCAATTTGAAATAGGACGGAGGGAGTATTTTTAAAATAATATTATCTCCGTCTTAAAATATTTGTAGTTCTAGCACGTACTAAAGTAATTAAATGATTTCACCGTGATAACTACCTATCATAAATAACAGCAGTATACACAAACTGTGTCAATATTTTATGAAAAAAATGCAAAACTACAATTATTTTGAGACAACAAAATTTCCTAAACTTGCATGTGTTTTGGGATGGAAAAAGTAATACATATTGTAACTTAAATAATAAAATATTATAAAATCTTTTTAAAAAAATGTTCAATTTTTAATATTTTTATACAGGAGATCTAAGACTCATCTTTAGGTGAAGAGGTGTAATGGTATGAAACCGAGGCGGCGCCGTAACGTCTTCCCCCGAGGCCCAGCTCTCTTTCTGCAGCCTACTCATCGTCTAGCTTTTCTCTTTTAAATGAAAAACAAAAGCACGCCCGTGGCACGTGACCATAGTACATAAAGAGATTTCGCCCTTAATGCCCCCCAACCAACGAATCGTGGTCACTCCATCTTTAGGGAGGGGTAAATGTGGTGTACTTTTACTTTACGAGTTAACCATGGTCAATATCCACCGCCATATTTACTACTTTCTCCACCTTAAATGTCCTCTCAATACAATTTTATGGGTAAATGTGTGTGTGTGTGTGTGGTGGGGGGGGGGGGGGGGGGGGGGGGGGGGGGGGGGCAAAGCAGTCCCAAAGTTTGTATGAGTTGTAATTTAAGTTTTAATGTTTTAATTTTGGCAATCTGGTGCCTATTGTTCACATTTTGCGGTAAAATGAATCTTTTTTGGATGATAAAGGATGTAAGCTAACAGAATTAACGAAAAATCTAACGAGATTATTTGAAACTTGCATTTCTTACTCTTTAAGTTCAATAATTATTTATGTTGACCCCATTTTGTTAAAAACTTTACAACTCCTAAAATTATATACTCAATCCGTCCCAGCAGAAGTAGGACTAGAGGAGTGGGCACAATAATTAAGAGAAAGTAGTGAATGTGTGGTAGAAAATGAAGAGAGATAATGAGTGGGGTAAATTGTAGTGTTGGTTGAATAAAATGAGTGGTGAAAAATGAAGAGAGAGAACGAGTGAGGTTGGTTGAATATAAATACTCCCTCCGTCCCAGCTCACTTGACACTTATTTCCATTTTGGTCCGTCCCAACTCACTTGACACTTCTCTACTTTTTATAATAACGTGTTACTTTCTTAAGACCAATTTGTTACTTTCTTCATAAAAATGTGTTACATTTTTT